>JAULKM010026747.1:0-13882 GCA_032355605.1 Rubia tinctorum | reverse complement strand
TGATCTAGATACCAATCTAACTCTGGGCGCCGTTGACTTCAATTGTCACTGGGAGATTTGGTCCGAATTTAGTGAAATGACAATATTATCCCTAATTAATAATAAGGGGGGGGGGGGAAGAAGAGAAAACATTGTTCACATGAATTTTCATCTTTCTTCTTCACTTATTCCATGCTCCTCTTGTTTGGCGACAAAGACAAAGTTGAATACTATGCCACAATACTATGCCAACGTAAGTTCACCTACTATGCCGCAACAATAACAAAGTTCACCTATTCCCGACTCTTCTTCCGCGGGTCTAACTTCGCCAGAAACTTCCAGCTTCACTCAGGCGCTGCTCAACCCCCTTAGTCACGTTGGTAACACTCTCCACCATTTTCGCCGGAAACGCTCTCCACCACCTTAGTCCTCTTTGCTCAACCAAGTTAGTTTGAGTCCGAGCCACCAAGTTCTCTCTTAAGCAACGATGCGCCCCTGCGGGCAACTGATTTGTGTAAATAAAATAATAATGATGGAGGTGGGAGGTGGTGGAGGACAAAGGGGGTGTGGCGGCTGGTGGCAGGGAGAAAAAAGGGTGGTGGTGGAGAGAATAAGGGATGGTGGCAGAGAGAAGACAGTGGTGGTAGATAAAAGAAGGGGTGGTGGTGGCAGGTGGTGGTGGGGAGAAGAAACAGTGGTGATGGGAGGTGGTGGTGGTGGAGAGAAAGAAGGATGGTGGCGGAGAGAAGACAGTGGTGGTAGATAAAAGAAGGGGTGGTGGTGGGTGGTGGTGAGTAGTGGTTGAGGGTACGTGTGTGCTTTGAAGTATATTCGTCATTTCATGTCCAATCAACAACTTAATTGATGAGTGAAGGCCGAAATAGTGTCAAAATGTTATAACTGCACAATTCAACCTAAAGTTAGGGTTATTTTGACACTTTCTCATTTTGCAGGGTTATTTGGGCACTTTCAGACTAAAGTTAGGATTAGAAGTGTATAAAAATCCCAAGAGTTTTTATGGTAAAATTATTGTATAAACTGCATAGCGATGAAATATTAGAAAAGAGAATGATTATGTTTGATGGAAAACTTGTAATCATAAATCCCTGGTCTTAAGATACTGAGCTAAACAAACCAAGGAAAGTACCAATTTGGATACAACTTCCAAATTTGCTCCTAATTTATTGGCAGCCAAAGATTATTAATAAACTAGTGAGCTCACTTGCTAGTCCCCTATGTTTGGATAGAAACACAATGGATAAGGAGAGATTAGCCAATGCTAGAGTTCATGTTGAAATGATAATCAGAGATACTTTGCCTGATAGAATTATGTATGTCAATAAGAGAAAGGTGATAATGCAGCAGAATGTAATCTTTGAATGGTGCCCGATAAAAGGAGATAACTATGGAATGTGTGGACATCAAGAAAACATATGCAGTAAGAAGAAAGGGAATGAGGAGGAACATGAGAAGGGGAAAATAAAAATCATGTCCATATACTAGTAAAAATCACAGAGGAGGAAAGAAAAGAGGAGAAGAATAAGGATAAGGGGAAGAGCAGCATAAATGAAAGGTCATCAAACCTAGATAGGAATTTTTTGAAAGGGAATAAGATATAACCACTAAAGGAAAATAAAGAGCAATGGGGATAAACAGGATGAGAAAGGGGTATTGAGGGAAATTTGATAGGGAGTAATCAAAATAGAAACTAGTACGCAAGGCAGGAAAAACCCCTAGATGGAAAGTAACATTACAACCTAGAATGTAAGATGATTGAATAAGGGTGAGAATCATAGTCTAATTAGAGGGTTTTTCCTAAAGAATCATATTGGGATGCTATGTTTATTAAAAACAAGAAGGGAAAAAACACAACAATGTGGAGGAAAGTTGGCTTAAAATGTGATTTACTAACAAACTGTGATATTGTGAAAGGTGGCAAAATATGGATAACATGGAGAATAGACTATTATGAGGTTCATGTGCTAAACACTGGTGAACAATGGGTAAATATTGAATGATTATTGAAGGAGGAAATGTGAGATTTTACTGCACAATCGTCTGTGGATATAATACAACAGAGAAAAGAGTAAATTTATGGAGTTTTTATAAGGATAGAGGGACAAAGGGACAAAGCATGGGTAGTAATTGGGGACTTTAACTCACCATTTCAAATAGAATACAAGATAAGGAGTAATCAAATTGAGAAGAAGGATGTATGAGACTTTCAGGAAGTAGTAGAGAAACTAGAACTTGTGGGAATCAAAACTATAGGGGCCAAGTATACATGGAGCAATAGAAGAGCGGAAGGGGAAATAATCGTGAGTAAGATAGAAAGATGAGAAGTAAATGGGGAATGGATAGAAGATTTACAGGAGGCAGTTTGTCAAGTTTAGAATGAATTGATGTCGGATCACATGCCACTGGTTATCAGGTTTACTAAGAAATCAAAGAGCAGAGAACTGGAAATGGAAATGGATGGGAGAGAAGGCCAAAACTCTATGTGTAATTGTTCTAATATTCATACATACAAGCTGCTTACCCAAAAGAAATTAAACTATTGGGATAAAAATATTTATAATCCTAACTTTATGTTGAAAGTGTCAATATAACCTTGCAATCTCATAAAGTGCTAATTTAACCTTAACTAATTATTGTATGTGTCAATCTAACCCTAGCTTTAAAAAATCCCTATAATAACCAAACTCACTAAATCTGACATTGACCAGATGAATTTAGACATAACCAAAACCTGAAATATCAAAACTACCCCTAATTAAAACATTTCTTTTCACCTCCGTTTTCTTTTCTCCTTCCCACATCACCGCCAGCAATTCCCTTTCCTCCTCCCCCTACAATCACCTACTACCATCCTCCCCCATCTCCACCACAGCACTGCCATAGCCCCGTCATCGTGCCCACCCCTTCCCCCCGCAACCACCCCCACTAATTCCCATTCCCCCTGTAACCACCTGCTTCCGCCGTCGATACCCCACCCCATCCCTCTACAAGCACTGCCACCAATTCCATTTCCCCCTACAACCACCAATTCACATTGTTGGTACCCCCACCCCTCTCCCCAAAACCACCTATTTCTCTCCTCCCCCTTCTCCATCGTAGCACCGCCACAGCCTCTCCAGTGTACCCTACCTCCTTCCCCCGCTGCCTTCCTCCTTCCTAGACCTCCGCCACTGCAGGAAACCCTAGCCATCGATTCCCTTTCCCCCTACAACCACCTACTTCCATCGTCGGTAACCCACCCACTTCCTCCGTAAGCACCTCCAAACCCTAGGTCCACCCTCCCCTCCCCCAACAGAGGAGAATAAAAAACAGAGGGGACGAGAAAGAGACAATTTGAACGAGAAAGAAACCCTAGGCTTATCCCTCCTCCTGCAAACACCTACTCCCCTGAAACCAACAATTCCCGTCATCGATAACCCACCCTTTCCCACCACGGCTGAGCTTATTCCCTTTCCGTCGTTCAATTAATGACTCTACTCTTCCGACGTTGCCTTGGAGCAGGTTGATTATGTTTAATGGGGAAGAAAGAGTTTTCCTCTTTTCTTTTTTTTAAAGGCAAGGTTAAAATAGTATTTTCATCATAATCTGGCCACAAAAACATTGACCAAAAAGTCAACGGAGTCATAGGTTATTTTGGCACTTTCTGAGATTGCAGGGTTATATTGGTGTTTTTAGCCTAAAGTCAGGGCCATTTTAGCACTTTACTGTAAACTACTGTTCATTTCATCCAGGTGAATGATGTACTTCAGGCAGTGTAGCCCAATAATATTAAATAAATAAAATGTTGAAGATCACTTTTTATATATAATGAAATCAAATAGGTGGTAACTACATTTCCATATATTTAGGTTGTGTTTTATTTATGGTGTAACTATGAGGATACCATACGTATATTATCCCCAAATATTGTATAAACTTTCCTTGATCCTTAACTTCTATATTTTTGCTTTGTATTAGGATTCCATGGCATTTCCTTGGTATCTACTTAACTACTTACTTCGTACGCATCAAAATAAGCATCGAGGAATGTTTACGAATACATTATTCAATTTAGCAGAGTGGTTCAGTCATAATAATTATGATCATTAAATTTGATCTGGAGATGTTCTACAATCACTTTATTTAACAATAATACTAACATTTAGCTACTTTTCACATATCAATGATTAAAGGTTGTAGGTTTTCTCTATTCCTCTTATATTAATGCTTATACATATTGTCCACATGGTGGTAAGTGGTAGGGATGAAAATATGGCCAGGTAAGTGGTTTGTTGAATGATATATTTACGTTTCTCAATATTGAGTTAAGAATCAAAGAGAATACCAGGTTACAAGCTTATAAATCACACAAAGAATAATCAAAATATGGTCTGTCATGTTTTCCGTTCACCTTCCAAACTGAATAAATTCAGGATGCAATACAATCAAATCTACCAAAAGAGATGCTATTTTCTTACATAAAATATTACCAAATCTTCACTGCTTTATGAAATATATAAGAATAACTATTTCATCCAAGTCATTTCACAAAACCAATAAAAGATTATCCAAATCATTCTGCAAAATCAACAAAATAACTAGAACAAAAAAGATCAAACAATCATAAAAAATCCTCAATTTTACTCAAAACTCAGTTCCATAACAGCGCGAATAAAATATCTCCACAAATCTGCTGCTTCAGAGTTGTGCTCTTCTATCCTCGGTAACCCAACTACCAATTTCTTAAGGCAATTCAGCTAAGTACCCTTTACTTACCTTGATGTATGTATTATCTGATTCAAACATAACCTTCCGACCTCTACCTCTACCTCTACCTCTTTTTCTATTTGAAGTAGCTACCCGATTTGAAGTAGATGGACCATTTGTTGTTTCATTTGAATTGCTTGTAGGGTGCTTGTTAGTGACAATCCCCATAGTAGGTCTTATTTCTGGCACGATTTGTGGAGGCATGGTAACTTCCTGCAAGGAATTTGAAGCCTCCACATCAGGATTCTATCTCTATGAAGAATTATTAAGTGTCAAGTTTAGGACAAACAAAATTTATACTAATGTTTAATGGGGAAAACATCATAATGAAATACCTTCTTATAGTTGTCAACACTCTTTTCTTGGCCATGTCCTTTACTACCTTGTTTAGCCTGATTTTTTGGGTTACAAAAGAACAAAACAAATAGAACCGAAATCAGGAAAATTCAATAGGTGAAAGTTCAAAGAAGTCATAAGTACAAGACAGTACCTGTTCGGATTCATTAAGTGGCACCAGTTTTTCATTGGCCTGAATCATTGATTGCTCTTCAGTAGACTGGTTTTGATGGTCTTCAAGATGTTTACAATACACATCTAAGACCTTAAACCTCTCGGTGAGGCTTAAAAATTCCTCAACCTCGGCACTAATCCACAACTGTCTCAAACTATTTCTCAACTCCCCAGTCAAGTCAGTAGGATTAACATAAGACATTAAAATAGTTATTGCCTGATGATAGCCTAACTCCTTTAACATCAAATCTAATTCTCCCAAGCAGAAGCTTCTAGTCTTGATTCCATCAACACAGTTAACTCTCCCCCCTACATATGCCATATTTTTCCCATTGGTGAAACTACCCCCATGGTGTAGTCTTACAGTAAACATGTCTTCATTTCCTGAAAATACACAGAGAATACACAAGATATAAAATTATGATTATTTTCAACGCTTCGGTTCTACTTCTCTAAACCCACAAATCTCATTGAAAAAATCCCTAAACAACTAAATTTGTCCAAATTAGAAAGTCACAAAATGTTTTCTATAAATAAACAAAATATTTTAGGAAATTAATACCAACACACATTCCACAACATCATTCAACAATCTTACAACAAACTCTTACAATATTACAACCAACTAGGAAAGGGGAAAATATCTTTCAAGCATCCACCATAAAGTCATTTAAACTATTGCAAAATAAAATTACACATACTTACCATACATCACATCTGGGTCGAATTCTTCATCCTCAACTCGTATTTTCCAACTTCTCTTGGGCTTTCCCATACCAAAGTACTCCACGCCAATGTCAATTAGCTTCTTCCCGCACCCCATTTTTGGATTACCGTCACTATCAACCCTGGCTCGGTTTTTTTTCTCCAGAAATTCGTATTTGGGACTTTTCGCAGAACGGAATTGATGAGTTATCTTTGAAAATGATACACCGAAAAAACAAGGATATCACTCAGGCCTTTTTTTATTCGCTTGCATAAAAAGACTAAAAGATCCTCACGGTTTTTTTTATTTAAAAAGGAGAAAGGAAGGGAGAAAACTTAACCTCAGAAAGGGGGATGAAAAATCCTTTGACCGGCTTTTTCTTTGTCGAGTGGAAGAGAAGAATAATGGGGGATGTCGCCAAGTGTCACATTCTCATTGGTTGAACATATATCATTAAATATTAAATTCAATTGTGATTTAAATCTAAAATTCAATTGCCCATTATTTGCTTTTGATTTTTTTGTAATAAAATAGTTTTGATATACCTAATTTTTCATTTCTTATAGAGACAAAATTTTCTAATAATTTTTAAAAATAAAATTGTACTCAAATTAATATATTTTTAATTATTTAATTATTATAATTTTATTTTAGCATTGAAGTGATACACTTTCAAATATATATTCTCATATTTTAAATTAAATTAAATATATTTTCAAATTCTACAAATTCTACATATAATATCAATTTAATATCATTGATATCAAACTAATGAATAATATTGAAAGATATATGAATAATTAGTAATTATTATTTTTAAATGAAACCATGTAAGAGATGGGAGAATTATTTATGGTTCTTCAGACAAATTTCATATCAATTTAGACCATAAAATATACCTGAGTTTAACAACATATAATTAGAACAACGACTTAGCTATTTTCAATATCAATTACTTGGTTAAACAAATTGTTTAAGAGAGTAATATATATCTTATCTTATCTTACCTATAATAAAAATGCCAATCTTTTCTTTGGTTTAGTTACAGTAGCCTTTTCTCCGCCTTTCACCTTCCTTCATCGTCCCTATTTCGTGTCTGGTTCCTATTGAATTGCCAAACACTTACACTGCTTATTGTAGGTACACAAACGGTCATCGGTGGCTGTTCGCCTCTTCAATTTCCCACCTATTTATCTACCTGTTTCCACATCCTGCTTCTTCACGAACGGCCACCTCCTGCACCGGTCTCCCTTCATCCCCCTAATTTTGGTTTACTTTCTTCACTAAACCATGAAATGTCCACCTTCGGGTAAGACACTGAAATGTGTTTTGTTTCACCTTCCCCTTTCTTCCCACCTGTTTGTATCAGCATCGATTTGCCCTTTTATTTGATGTAATTCGCTGTTTGATTTGCTTTTTACTCGTACCTTCCGTCGACCGCAAAATTATATGACTTTGTTTCTTACTTTACCATCTTCGACCTCTGATAAGGAACCGATTGGCACTAAGTAGAGGTAATTCAAAACCTTATATGTAAGTCATTTAGTCTTTAAGAAATTGATATGAGATTTATCTTTCAACACGTCTCCTCACGTGCCAACGTGGAAACATTCCACGACAAACATTGGGTCAAATTAAAGACCCAGCATGGGATCTGATACCATGTTAAATTTCAAGGTATTTTGGGCTTCAATCTTAAAACAAATTGGGTCTAAGTGGAGATGACTTAAAAACATTATATGGTAGTTATTATCTTTGTAAGAAACCATCGTGCGATATATCTTTCAACAACCTCCGGTGGGGTGCTCGTTATAGATATTTTTGTACTATTATCCTGTTCCAGTGCTCTTGTTTTTCCTTCATTTGTGTAATTAATTTGTTTTTTAATACATTATCCTCAATTTCGGAAGTTTCATATTTGTTGTAAGCCAGCCACTTCTGCAGAAGTTTAATTGTTTTTTGCACCTTGGGTGTTTGATATTTGTTCTAAGTGAAGCACTATTGTACAGTCCTTTTTTTCTTCTTTCTGTAGAGTATTTATCTGCAGATTTTGGACTTGTTGGTGTTTTTGCTGTGTCCTTTTGTTAATTTTATAGTTTTGCTAGCTTTGATGACTTAAATATGCCCTTTCCCTTGTTTTCTTATTGCTTTGTAGCATATCTTTGTTTGGTGTTCGTTTATACAACTCTTTGCCGATGTGAGGTTTCGTTATTTTGTGATCTGTTACAGGACAATACATTGGCCTGCGGTTGTGACTTTCCTTTGTTTGAACTTATTAGGTCTTCTGGAGCTCAATTCATGATTTCTGGAAGAAAAAAAAAGGGTTTTCGAGGAGATTAACAAAAGGTCATGCATGACAGATTACCGGCAGGAAATAGATATGGAAATTGAAGCATTAGAAGCCATACTTAGGGATGAATTTAAAGAATTAACCCCAGAGAAAGTGGGCTAAACACTTCATATCAGTGCTTTAGGTGGTAAAATATTAGAAATGTGTACCGTATTAACACACGTTTCTTGGGTGATTTTTGTTCTGCCCAACATATCTTCAAATCCGGAATGGCCATGATGCATACATTAGTTTCATCAGCTAAGGATTGGATTTATGAAAAAAATTCTCAAGAAGCTGGAGATGATAATTCTGAAGATGGACATGTAGCTGAAGATGAGATAGATTGTTCCTCATGGAAAGCGTCACTGTTGATACATTTTTGGCTTGGAGAGAAAAATTTGAATCTGAATTAGCTCAAGTTGATGCCTGATTCAACACTTAAATTACGGAACCCAAGGAGAAGAAGCTTACAGGCAGCCTGTGGTTTGAGAGTGGACATGCTGCTAAGAAAGGCATTGACTTTCATCATGAGTACTTTAAAGATGTTGAAAATGATATGTTGTTACTTACATATGAGATTGAGATGGAGAGTAAAAGAATTGCTTCTAATTCAAGGACTTGCATTATAATTTTGAACTACTTAAAGCTTATGAAACCTTCCGCAAGATGATCAAAGTTTGTGAACCGAATGCTGACACTTACACAATGATGATAAAAATGTTCCGTGAAAGGGATGAGCTTACGGAAGCTTTGAAAGTATGGGAATTTATGCAAAAAGGACATTTTGTTCCGAGCATGCATTCTTTTTCTGTTCTGATCAATGGTTTATGTAAAACTTTGATACATCAAGAGCATGTGTTTAGCGGTGATAGAAAAAGGTATTCGTCCATGAAGGGCAATGTTCGGTAAATTAAGAAAATCGCTGATCAAGGAAGGGAGAGAAGGAACCAAGTTGATGTTCTGCAGGAGAAAATGAATCTTTTGGTGAAGGAACCCTTATGGGATTCAGGAGGATAGTGAGCTGAAGTCTGGATTCTGGAAACCTATTCTAAGCAACTGCTATATTTAATTGGTAATTTTATCTTTCTTCAACTTCTAACATTTTAAAGCTTGATTCATCGTCATTTGATCCTCTGATTATTTCTTTTTGTGTATGCACTTTGAACACTTAACTTCTCCTCCGCCTTGGTTTCTGGAAAATGATTACACATCAAAATCTACAAGCTTCATAGTTCGGTAGCTCTCTTATATATTGTACGTTAGCTTCCAGAGTGCCAGAATTCTCAAGTTGAGGATTGCAAACATAACTAGGAGTGCAATTATGCCTTGTCAAGTCCTGCTTTGCAGGCTCGAAAGGTAATTTCCCCTGATATACATCTTTAATACTTTTGAACTGATGAGATGTTCTTAAAATTTTACGTTGCTATTGACAATGCACTTATGTAAATATCACATATACACTTTAAGTACTTTCATTACCTGATTTCTTTTCTATTGGAAGTTCAATGTGGATTGGCTAGTTACTTTACTTTTTAGAATCAGGTTTCTGAATTATTTGGCATTGTCGTTTGTTGGTGTGCTTTTGGGTTAGTGGTTATAAGTGATACAATAATATTTATCTTCTAATTTGTCAATGAATAAAAATAGAACTCATCTTCTTTGTATTCATCAAGAAAGGCGATCAGATGTTGTGATGCATTTGTATCTATCTTTTCATACGCTCCTTCAATAGGTGCATGTAAACTTTTTGGTCCCTATTTCGGGAAGCACTAAGCATTGGAATTTCCAGAAGCAGTAAGCACTAGGTGGTAAAATATTATTAATGTGTACCGTATTAACATACGTTTCTTGGGTGATTTGTGCTCTGCCCAACGTATCTTCAAATCCGGGTTCAAGTTGCACAAGGTGTAACAACATGATCTAGTAGTTGTTAAAAGAGTGAAATGATCACGAGTGGAGAACCTTGCTTCAAAGAATTTATTGAGTCTAAATCAATCATCAATCTGAATAACTAATCAACAATCAGGCGTGATTGAGAAGGAAGCATAAGAAGGAAATCTATTGGTTCCATAGCTTTCAAAGTAAGGAGAAACGATGAAAGTTGCAAAGAATGAAGGGAAATTTTGAGTTTTATAGAAACATAGAAGATCAAATGTCTCCTTCAAAGAGGAAACAATAAATTACCTCTTTGAAAGCTGGCGAAGAATGAGCCATTGGGAAAAGTCTTTTTACCAGCCCAAGGCGTTGACGCACATCACCGTAATTAGGGCAGAAAACAAGTGAATGGTTCAAAGTACCAGATTAACCATTGATAAGGGAGAAAATCAAGGGGCAGTTACAGTGCATAGCCCTCGGGTGCTTTGAGAGAACTCAAGGTCTCAACTAACGCGTGTCCTTCACCTCTCACGAGAGCTAGTGATGGTGGTTGGGCCGAAACCTATGACTTGAGTCTAAACCCATGCAGTTGTATTCTATTATTATTGGGCCAGAGCCCAATAAAAATGAGAATGTCTCCCAGACTGACTCATCTAAGGAATAATATTCAAGGTATATTTACAAAATGTAAAATATACGAAAATTTTATCATGATAGGACACCTATTCCTATATGAAATGTGAACATCTATCTCTTTATGATCATAAAAACTTATAAGGACCAACCCCTGTAAAAGTTAAGGTGCATCTCTATTGTATTCATTCTACTCTCAATGTTCAGGACAAATACTTTAGGTCCGAATCCTTACCATAGGGCTCTGTTTTGCAGGTCCAACCACTAAGTCGGTGTCCGACCTAAATTATTTTAGTTTATCATCGTGACCTCCTGATTGTTGTGAGATAGATGTGCATTCATCACCATCTGTTTGAAAAATAACAAATATGTTTCCTGAAGGTTGAATAAAACTGAACAAATTATTAGTACAATCTATTGAGATTTTTGCATTTTAACCCTAACTTTAGACTGAAAATGTCTGTATAACCCTGTAACATAAGAAATTGCAAAAATAACCCTAACTTTATGATGAATTGTGCAGATATAACACTTTGGCTTAAATCCGGCGTTGACTCATTAATTTGGGTGTTAACTGGACACAAAATGACAAAAAAAATACCCTCTTCCCATTTGAGCTAATTTTTTGTTCCCATTTTACTCCTCCTTAATATATTATACTCCCCCCGCCACCACAGAAACACCTCCTGGATATTTTTTTCACCCACCCGCCACCACAAAAACACCTCTGTCAGCCCAAATCCCTCAGCGACCAACCACCTGCAACCACCCCTGTCAACCCCTCTCTCTTCCATCTGCCCCTCCCTTTTCCACCTGCCACCCAAATCCCTCAACGGCCTTTCCTCGATAGATCCCGGAACGCGATATCGCCATGGGAGAAGATTCTCTAGAACTGATCGGAGAAGTCCTTTTCGAGCGGGCCGGAGAAGAGCCCGCGTTCGATAGGGCCCGAGAAGAACCCACGCTCAATCAGGCTAGACATGAACTCGTGCTCGATTGTGCCGGAGGACGGAACCGACCCAAAATTTGGCAGCGGGCCGAATTACCCAACGAAGTTTCTCGGCACAAGCTGTAGAAGGATTAACACGAACGAGTTCGAGCTCTCAAAGGCGGTGGCGCCAATGCAGGGAAATAAGATCATTGAAAAGATAAAACTGAGAGGCATTTCTATCTTTTCATTTTTAAAGAATTCAGGGGCAAATGGTAATTTCATTGATTTTCGGTCAAAATGTTTGTTGACAATCGAAGTCAACGACATTCAGGGTTAGATTGGCTCACATATAAAAAAGTTAGGGTTATTTTAGCACTTTCTCGTTTTGCGGGGTTATATTGCACTTTCAGCCTAATGTGTTAAGGTTATTTTACACTTGACTGTAATCTAAAATACTCCCCCCGTTTCTCTATAATTGGCACACTTTCCTTTTTGGGTTGTTTAATTTATATTGACACACTTCCTATTTTTTTGTAAGATTCTTTCTATTTCATTCACTCATTCTATTTTTTACTTTCTACGTTCAATTTCATCCACTCATTTTTTTTACCTAAATCTAAGCATTTAAATTTATAGTGACACTAATAGAGAAACGGAGGGAGTAGGAGAGTTTGTTGCTGTTATACCTGATAGTTGATTGGTTGGTATAGTTGATAGATCGTTAGCTGCAAATTGTTAGTTCTATTTGCAATATTTTGCAGCAGTATGAGATAAGTTTCACCACCATGTGGGTTGACTTTTGTGTGGATTTAGGGCTACTAGTAATATCAGTTTGTGTAATTGTCTTCTTAGTATGTGTCAATTCAGAATTGTGTGGTGAATTGGATTGAACTGAATTGGATTTAAATACAAATAAAATTGGGAGAGTATAATTTAAGTCACTTGTTATCCATCAAATAAGCACCCTCATAACTAATCTGGTTAAGTATCTGACTAAATGCACTAATAATCATAGATTCAAATTTTAACAGTGCAGTATGGAAATTTCCTTCAATGTGAGAGGGGGGATTCTTCTAAGTACTCGAAGAAATCACTGGGGCTAAACACCCTTAGACGGTGTGATTTACTTCTTTATCAACTGCGTGTCAATATAAAGGTTTCTTCAAGGTAAGTTTAGAATTATTAGGAAATGATTAAAAGTATTTAGAGTAAAACAAAATTTACTAAGATGGAAAGGAAAAACAAGCAAGTAAATTTTGTTGAAACAGACTAAGAAGATAAGTATAAAACTTTAATTATCGAGAAAGGTATATAATTTCACAAATTAATCTCTTTTTAGCAAATAATATAATTGTGCTTTTATTTTATTTTTCGGGACATATCTCTAGCTTGAGAAAGTAATTTGGTAGACCATTTAATAGTTAGATCAACTATGATAAAACTTGTTTCCATAATACATCATTATATTGGTTATTTTAGTTATATAATGATCCATCTAGTGGTTAGATAGTCTAAAATTATATTTCATTTTTCTTTTAAGTTGTTTAATAGGGATGACAAAATAGACTTGTAACTTGCGGATCAAGTGAGTTTATATGCCACAACCCGAGTAGATATAGGTAAAATAGGTAATGAGTTAAATGTGTAACGGGTCAAATGGGTATTTAAAACAATATGGGTCGGGTGGGTTGAATTTGCAGGTTGACAGTGAGTTTACCCATGTGGATTGAAACCCGCGGATTTACCCATTTTAATCCGTGACTTTAATAAGTTTTGACCCCATGAATTGGACGTGTTTCAACACGATTAGAGATGTCAGTGGGGCGGGTTTTGGTGGAGGTCCACCCTGCATCCGCCCCAATGGATATTGTATAATACCCGATGCGGCATGGGCACAGAATTACCATAATTCGCATATGCTCCGCCCAATTGTCATCCCTAAACACGATCCATTTGTACCCAATCCATTTTGATCCGTCAAAAAATGACTTGAAATAGATCAGACCCACGTTTATTATCCGATCCATATTCAACCCATCCGTCCAATTTCCACTTCCTGCTTAAGTAAATAAGTATAAGGGATATATACCAATATAACCTTACCTACTTGACATAAGTGTCAATATAACCCTCAGATAATTTTTAGTGCAGA
>JAULKM010026737.1:0-13882 GCA_032355605.1 Rubia tinctorum | reverse complement strand
TGTTGACATTTGGTCCCCAACCCCCCCCCCCCCCCCCACATTTAAGTAAAAGATGAAATCTCACTCTTAGAGTCCCGTCATTCTAACACCACAAGTTGATAGTGATTTAAGTCATTACCTTCAAGGGTTTCAAAAAGCAGACACAATTTGAGACTAGATTGAAGGCACAACTTTGAACTTTAGTAACACAAGATCAAATTCCACACAAGAAGCACCACTTCACTAGTGGAGAGTGGAGGTATCAAAGGCGGTTCTACAACACCAGAGAAGCACTACTTCACTAGTAGGTGACTTTTCTTGATGCACTTTTAATCAGGCCTAATTAAAGGTGATTCTCAAAACATTCTTTAATTAGGCCATTTTCCGCCATCAGCCGGCCTCCAGAAACCACCTTTGATTACTTTCGAAGTAAGTATTAATTTCGTTATTTTGCTGATTTTTAGTTTCCGTAGTCGGAATTGATAATTCAGACTTCGGAAGTGCACCACGTTTCTAAACTTGAAATTGAAAGAATAAGTTTTGGCGGCACTGCCTTCGTTGCCAAGACTCTTTGTTGCTCGAGGAATGAAGGTAATTATTTGATTGAATGTTTCGGCTTCAGAACAAAAGATTTTGTTAGGGTTTCAGAAAGGATGACGTTTCCATATTCGGAAGCTCTAATCGGTGATGATGATGTTAGCTATATTAAAAAACGAGTTTAAATTAAAATTTATTTAAAAAACGTGGAATTCACATTCTGATAGAGGAATTAAGCTCGACTTTAATGGTCAAGAAATTTGACAATTGAATTGGCTTCTGAATACGGAAATCGTGTCGAAACTTAATGCACAAAGTTTTTATATGATAAAAAAAAGGGGAAAAGTATATTCACATTGTATCCGCAAGTTCGTTACTCCCTCTATCCCCGGCCAAACTTACACAGAATATTTTTCACGATCTCCAATAAACGTGTTTGACTGTAAATATGTGTAACTACGGACAATAACGACACATAAAAAATTTATATTTGGAAACTACATATTACGACGAATTTAACTATATCTCATACGATAAAAATATTGTTCATATATGTATTCAAATATATGGTCAAAGTTTGATTACTTTGACTGGAAAAAAAGATTATGTGCAGATTTGGATGGGACAAGGAGTGCATCAAATTACACATCTATGCACAATGGCCTAAAAAATATACTCCCTCTGTTTAAATTATATTGATACTTCAATTTGTGGCATAATAATTTAGAATATGCTAATTGAGTGGATCAAATAGAATGTTAGTGGAAAAAGGTGAAATGAGTGGAGTAGAATAACATCATTTTTCGCACAAAAATATGTAATAAAAAGGAGTTGGGCCTCGTAGATTTGCAAGACTTGGTTTGAAAACATGTAGTAGATGCCTAGATAGGAAACTTGCCGTCGAGTTATATTTTCTTGGGAGTACGGCTTGTAGGGTTTGTTGAAAGACAAAGTTTGGTGTGAAACTGTCTCAGGGTGAGATCCGGGTTTAAATTGCAATTTATAGGAGTTTTTGTTGGATCTGGGGTTAAATTAATATTACTTTTTTGGGGTAATTATTGAAAACTTAATAGAAGTTCAGGGGAAACTGCAATAAATTAGAAGTTTCATCTTCTCCGGCGAATCTACCGGTTTCACAATTTTCTGGTGACATTTCTGGCTGTGTTCCAGTTAATTTCGCCTCAATCCTCGTCTCTTTCCACCCCTTTCTACACCAATGATTCCACATTCTTCCACCGTTAGTTTCGTCGGTTTGAATTGAAATATTTCACGGAATCTTGTGTTATAGATAGTTTCCGGAAACTTTGTGTTGTAGAGATGGAGATGACGAATTCGAACAAGTTATTTTGACGGTGATATGGAGGTTAAGGATTGAAATGTCGGAAACGAAGTAACAATTGATAATGAGTTGCGAATTGGACTATGATATCGTTGTTTCCGCCAGCAAAGAGGACGACAACTGCGGGTGGGGCGACGGATCGGCGGGGGCGATTAGGGTTGGGCGGCGAATCGGGTCGGGTTGAGGTGGCGAGTCAATTGTGTAGGGTTAGGGTTTTGTTAATTTTTGGGCCTAATTTTTATTATGGCCCTTGTTTTTTAGTCTGATTGTAACCCATTGTTTTAATTATTTAACTTTTTAGTTATTTATGATGATATTTCCATGTTACTTTCATGTTTTATGTTTTTTACTTTTAACATTTTTAAAATGTAAACCTGCGATGATTTTAGATTTTGGGATGATATTTTATTATTGTTATTTGATGTATTATAATTTTGATTTAAATAATAACATTATGGTTACAATTCAGTTATATTCTCTCACGTTTTACAATTTTAGTATGTTATTTTAATTTGATATAAATTTTTATTTGATATTTAACCATTTTCACTTGATATGTATTTTTTAGTGTTTCAGTTTGATATTTTTTAATTTTAAATCGATTTATATTTATTTGATGTTAGAATAATGTTAATTGACTTTTTGATTATTTATGATGATTTTTCAATACATTACTTTCATGTTTTTATATTTTTACATGATTATAAATTTTAATAATTTTAAATTTTAAACTTGTGATGATTTTAAGATTTGGAATGATGTATTATTGTTTTATTATGTTTTACAATTTTGAGTTTTATGGAATTATGATGACAATTTATTTTTTTCGTTCACATTTTACGGCTTTATAGAAGTATGATGTACTTTTAATGTTTTAATTTTATTTTTTACTCTTTTAATTTGATATAATTTTAATTCCATGTTTAACCATTTTTATTTGATGTTATTAAAAAAATTCTTAAATTTGTTTTCTAAAATTCTACACATGCTTTTAATATTTTAATTTGATGTTTTACATTTAATGTTTAACCATTTTTATTTAAAGTTTATATTTTACTATTTTAATTTGATGTTTTAATATTATATTATGATTTTCAAAATTAGTCTATTTTAAAAATAATTCATACTTTGTATGTACTTTTATTATTTTAATTCGATATTTTATTATTTTTATTCGATGTTTAACCATTTCCATTTGATTTATTAACATTAATGTATTTTAAAATTTGAAATAATTTTATTCGATATTTAACCTTTTTTATTTGATGTTTACGTTTTAGTATTTTTGTTTTGATGATTTTAACCACGGTATTGTTTTAATTGTTTTTTTATTTTTTATTAAAATAAATTAATGGACCATTTCCGTTTATTTATTCGATATTTAACTATTTTCATTTGAAGTCATTAAAATTAATGTATTTTAAAATTTGAAATATTTTTATTCGATGTTTAACCATTTTCATTTGATTTTTACGTTTTAGTATTTTAGCTTGATGTTTTTAACTATAGTATTTTTAATTAATTTTTCATTTTAAATATGATGAGTCCAGTGACAGTATAACCCAATAAAACCTATATATTGGGCCCAAAACCAAATGACCCATACCCGCCCCATGATTTTTTCCCAAATTCATTTCCCTACCCGATTTTAACCTGAAATCTTTGTCAAATTTTCTCTGTCGTCGGCGAGTTCTTCATCTTCCTAGCGCTTCGAATTCAATGGAAACCAAGCTCGAAACAACGGAGAACGCTGTAGCGGTCGAATCGACGAAGAAGACGGTGAATTCCTATACTATGATAACGCTGAATCAGAGTTAAATTGGACGAACGACGAGATCGAGCAACGACGATATTGAGTGTGTTTTGGAAAAAGGAGCGATGAAAAAGAGGCGAGGTCGGAGAAGAACGATGAAGAAGGAGAGGTGGACAAGGAGTGGCGGTTATGGAGGTTGGAACTTTACCGGAAAAGGATATTTTTGGTTGCGCAAATTGAGGATTTTGACGGAGAAAATGGTTGATCTGGGGTGGAACGACAGAGAAGAAGGTTGTGCGGTGGAACTCCAGTGAGATTAAGCTTGGAAGAGCGTCAGAGAAGTGGTGGTGCGCGGTGGGGAGGGACTCGCCGGAGAAGGAGTAGCCGGTGAAGAAGATAGTTTTTCATTTTTGCATATTAGTCCCTGATATTTCTTACAATTTTAAAATTTTACCCTGGATATGTAATATTTATGTTTAAAACCCTCAAATTTTATTTTTCATGTTTTTAATTTTCTATATTTTTAATTTAGTTCTTGGTCTCAATGTGAGACGGTTTCGTAGAAGACGGACTCTTGTCGAAAAAGCTTTGGGCAAAAGAAATTGATTGTGATTACGCGATGCAAATTGTGAGAAGTATTAAAACTGAAACATGAATGCACTTGTTCAATTTTGTAGTAAGTTAATTGACAATAACAATACTTATTAAATTAGCAGAGATAAAGTGTGTATCTTAATTTGAATTAGTTCAAAACTAATTCAAATATTTTGGTTGATGTCATTCAATGTGACTTCTAACTTATAAGAGATTAAAAAACAATTGAGAAGGTGGGAAGTTGAGTGAATCCATCCAACACATACGTTTCTTGTCGGGAACTATTAAAACTAATCGCTAATGATAGTTTAACGATTAGATAAAATATTTATATATTGAAAGAAAAAAAACTTGACAAGATACAATTGCTGTAGTAGAACTTCGATATTGGAGTTACATTACCTTTCCATACCACACACAAGCAATAGTCTTTTGTCTTTACCTCCAAGGATTTTTCTCAAATAGTCAATTCTCTCTTTATTTTTTGAAACCAATTTGCTGAGCCTTGACAGGACACAAAAACTCATCCTACTTTTTTTATGGGTAAGGTAATACATATGCCTTGCGAAGTATGTCACGGATGGGCATGGAAAGTGTCATACACTTAGTCTATATGTATGATATTTAAAAAGTAACGAAATTAGTAGTGAATGTTGTACTTACAATAGATAGAGGGACACGAGAGGTTGATTTATTTGTTCACATTACCATAATTTTTAAAAGTCACCCCAACACATAATGATATCTTGAAATTCATCGAACACACATTTATTCCTAAGGAATAAGTACGTAGATTTGTAGGAATTGAGAACAAAAAAAATTGTACAACACCCTCATGAAGCGAAGTGATTCGCTTTCCATGGGAGGTATATGCCTTATAGGTAATATTGCTGAGTCATTTATGAGGAACAACCCCCTTTCCCTTCGAAATGATTACTTTTTCATAATCAGATATAAGCCATCTTGGCAATAAAAGAAACATTCCTCTTTCTGGTCCCACTTTCTTGTTGTGGCATTTCGTAATAAAAAAAATGTGTAGTTGTAACCAAAGATTTATCTAATGAAATCCTTGTCATTTTCTCTAATTATTGTCTTCAAATGATGTATATGCTCTGATTAATGTAAAATTCCACCAACAACGTGAAAGGGGTCCACATTTTCCTTGATCAACGTATAACTCACACACATTTGATTTTTACAAATGTTTAAATATATATTGTAAGACTCCCATGGCCCGTTTAAAAAAATGCGCCGTTTAAAATGAGTATCTTGTGACATGAGAATTCATCATAAGACTATAGACCCCTTTTATGAACATTACCAAGAATAAAAAATGGTTAAACACTCTATTATCCTCAAACAAAAATATGCCATGTTGTAAATGATTAGTTGGAACGCACACATATTATCCTCCATTGTATAAAAAATATACTCCATTATCCTTAAAGCAAAGAATTGATGTTGATTGAAAAATACCCCACCTTTACCATTCCCCAAAAGATCTAACCTTTTTTTAAAGAGTTTTGTATGTTTGAATTCAAGACTTAATTACATTTTATCTTTCACTCTCAGCCCATTACAAGTCCCTCACAATTCTGCTAACTATACTAGTCTTTCTTTCTAACAAAAACTTTCTGTCAAAAAATTTATATCAATTCTTTCTCCCAATTCATTTTTATCCTCCATCTGATTCCACTTGAAAACATAATAATTTAGCCTTCAACTATTTTTTTTTGTAATTTTTTTATATTCCTCTCATTCTAAAGGTGGTATGAAGTTGTTGTTAGTTTCATTACCTCTAATTTTTTCCCTTTTGATCATTATCAGCAATCCCCACTTTAGTTGTCTGAAGTTTCTGATCTCATTTCTGAATACTTGTCCTAATATCCTCTAAACTACTTCCTTGCTATAACTGATGTTCACAAACAAGTGTTTTTTTTCTATTCCTAATTGCATAAGCAACAAGGGGGCTGTACTCTCGAAATTTTGAATCTTTGCAGCTTATCAACTATTTCTGGACTTCTCTTAAATATCCTCTAAATAAAGAACCTGTGCTTAGGAAGTATTTTTGGATGTCACACCACTTTTGTAAAGAAATCTGACTTTTCCCACCCTTCAATAGATCATATTCTCCGGTAATGCTCAATTTTCCCTTGGACTTTATACAACTTTCATCTGTGATAGGAACCCATTTTTATGCCTGTTCAGATTTTTTTATGCACAACTTTGACTCTCTTTATGCTCATACCTCTCCACCTCCTCCTCTTTTAAGTAGTAGGCTTGGATTCATTTAACCCATAAGATATCCTTCTTGGAACATATTTGTTCCATGTTTAGGGGTCCTTCGGCCCCATTCCACCTTTTGTTTTGATCCTGCGCATTATTCCCAAACCATATCTTTGAATCCTCTCCGCCTTTCCTTTTCTCCCCACAAGAAGTTTCTACAATTTTTCACTATCCTGTCATGAACATTTTGTGAATGCTTGAAAATGCTAGCCCGATATCCTGTTATGCTAAGAAATAAGGTGGTAATTACCATCATCTTTCCAGCATAGGAAAGTGTTCATGATGACCATGTTTTACCCTTATTCTTTCAACTAAAGTATCATAGTTTTCCTTGTTCCATTTTTCATTAGACAGTGGTAACCCCAAGTATTGCATTGGGAAGCCACCCCTCACAACTTTTAGTTTGCTACAAGCAATTGCTTTTTTCTCTTGATCCATCTTTGAATTTATACCTAGGACATTTTCTCACTTATTTCTCGACCTGAGACCTTCATATATTCTTCCAAGATTTTTTTAACTCCCCCTCCATTGATTTCCTATTTTTTCTACAAAATATAAGACTATCATTTGCAAATAGTAGTAAATGAATGCTAACTCTACTGCACCTATGATGATATCAACCTGGTTAAATAATCCATACATATTACAAACAGTTGTGGGAAGAGGGAGTCCCCCTGCTTGACACACCTTTTTCCTTCAAAGAATTCAGTTCGTCTTCCATTGCAAGCCAAGGAAAAAATGAGGTCATAGTACACTATTGTATCCAACTAATCATCAAACTAGGGAACTTTAGTGCTCTCAGCCAATCCACTGAGAATTCCCAATTTATACTGTCAAATGCCTTACTTATGTCCACTTTTGTAACACAACTAGGTTCCCCTCCCATTCTGAATAATTTTGTAATAATTATTGAGTTAACAGAATGTTGTGAGCTATATGCCGAGCCTACACATAGTCTCTTTGATTTGTACTAATCAGTGTTGGCAGAATACCACTAAGCCTAGCACCCATGATTTTTGTAATGGTTTTATAGACTACAGAATAAAAAGCAATTGGTCTATTGTCAGAGACTACCTGAGGGTTTTGAACTTTTGGTTTTAGAGTGTTCACAGCCTTACCCAGGTCCTTAGGTACCTGCCCACCATTAAAGAAGCTTTGGATTACATTTGTATAGCCCTCACCCACAATCTCCCAGACCTCCTTAAAGAACTAACTAGTGTACCCATATTTTCCTGGGATTTTTCTTGATTTTATTCCTCTTAGTGCCTGTCTGATGTCTCTTGGACTTACTTCCCGAATTAAACTTTGTTGTCGCTGGAATGACAATACCTAGCCCATTATGATAATTCCTTCATCTATCTTCCTTGCTTTTACTGCTATACCTAACTGACTTTTGAACTGTTTTAGCAACTATTCTTCAATTTCCCTTTGGTCCTCTAATATATTCCCTTCCACTGGTAGATCGAGTATATGATTTTGGAACTACCTCAATCTCATTGCTTCATAGAACATATTAATTGGCATATTTTCCTCCTTAACCAATGAATATTTGAGAGGTACGGAACCGGTTAGGACCGGAACCGAAATCACAAAAAATCTTAGATTGAAGACCGGACAGGTTAATGATTATTTAGGACCGGGATCAGACCGAAATTATTCCAGTTTTAGACCGGTACGGACCGGATTTTATTAAACTTTATTCTTTTACAAAAAAATTGGGGTTGAAATTTATTAATTTTTTTCTCCCAAAGATAGTAAAGTAGAATTTATTAAGAAAATTCTTACCTCAAAATATGGAAGAATACTAGGCCAACGGAAATAAATTTAAAATAGTACATAAACATAAATTATAAATACATAAAATAGTATACATAAAAGTAAGTTACCGGTCCATCCGACCCGGACAAGAAAAACCCGATCTTGGACAGAACCGAAACAGAACCCGGTCTTCTAAATATTCTTGGACCAAAATTCTGTATATCCAGTTTTGGTCTTTATATTCTGGTCTGGTCTAGTCCATTTTACCGGTCCGAACCGGTTCATGAACACCCCTAGTGTGTGCTAACTAAGTGTGACAATCATGCAATTAGCATGAACACGAAGAACAAGCCAACATAACAATCACAAAACATATAGAAATAGGTGAATCTAAGAAATCTCACAAAACAAACGTTAATACATTAATACAAATATAATCCCCATGTTAATTAACTACTTCCTAAGCATTGAACTCAAGTATTTCATTGGATTCAATAATTTTGGGCAAAAGAAAAATAAAGAGAATAAAGGAAAAGAACCTTGAGAGAAGGAACAATATTTTTTCTCACTAGCCTACTCTTGAAGATGAAAAATGGGCATAAACTTAAACTCTAGTTGACAAAGGTCCATAAATATAGTAATAAGGAATTGAGCCATGAAAAAAGCCCAAAATGGGCAAAAAAAACCCTCGCAGCCGAAATTTGCGCTGCTAGTGGCAAACGACATGGTTCGTGAAGGCTTATAGGCTCATACAAAATGGACCATGTACCATGGCACGATCTGCGCAGCCTCGTGCAGGCAGCCTACATGGATGGATAGAAGCCATACAACCTCGTGCAAGGCTAGACGTACAGACTGACACAGCCCGTGCATCCTCGTGTAAGGTGGGGTGAATGAAATAGCACGGACCATGGGTTGATGATTTATCCAGAACTTCTTATTTGTGTGCCTCGTGTCGTTTGACATGATCCGTCGACTGGTATGACTATTTCCTTAGAAACTTAGTGCAGCCCGTGCTATTTTTCACACCTTATGGGATGATTTTCAGTTTTGGGAATTGAAACGGTGTTGTTCGTGCAAAACGGGATGGTATGCAGCCATACTTAGCAGTTTGGGATTGATTTTAATGCACTGGTGTAGCGGCACACACGAATGTGGACGGTCCATGTAAAGGCCTTTCCACAGACCGTGCATAACTGGTGTAAGCTCTATGCATGGATCGTGGCGGCCGGTTGGTCGGCTGATTTGTTTGCACCGCTACGGATTAACTGCTTATCCCATTTGACAGTTGTTGCAGTCGATTTTATAGTGCTTGAGAAGACAAATCAAACAGTGCCACCTACAAAGGCTGAGTCCTCTCATATCTTTCCTAGAACTCCGTGCTACTATCGGATTACAATTCCTCCGCCTAGCCTTCTTGAACTTCAAATCTGCCTTTTTTGGGCTCAATTCCATCCACCACCATGCTTTAGAATCCGTTGCCTTCAATCTACTACAATCATCGCGAATTGGCTTCTACAAAATAATGATGTAAAAGTATTACGAGCAACCAACATGTAAGATCACAAAGGAGAATCTAGGTGCCCGTGAATTCAAAGTGTCCATTAGATTCAATTAAGTCTACAAAACTCAGGATTTAGACAACAAAACCAATAATGGTCGTCTAACCCTTTTGTCATGTGAAATTAACTAAAACTAGCTATAAACCAAAGAAAACATGATAAGAAGTGTGTCGAATGCATTGGTTAACATATGCATAAATGTGCACATCAGAAGACACTTAGGACCCCATACTACGGCTGCTGATACTGATACAGAGGTGGCTGATATGGTTAATAATACTACTTAAATGATGGAGGTTGTGGGCCAAACTACTGATATGGAGAGGGCTGCAATGAAGGATGTGCATGATAATCCCATTGAGGATGCGAGGATGACTATTTCGGGTCCTCTCACCAATGGTGAGGCAGTGTAAAGTAGTGATGGGGAGACCGCTGCAGTTGAGAAGACTGACCCTCAAAGAACTGGTGCAGTGACTAATGCATCTAAGAAAATTGCTCTTCCATCGGCTCAGGCTGAAGCTGCCCTTCATCTGATGCTCACTGCTTAAGGCCTAAGGTGTCTAGGTCATCATTTGTAAACTTAGAACCCGAGCCTAAATTTAAGGCCTCAAAGGTATAGTCTTTCCGGTAACCAATCCCCCATTCCTGTAGGAATCTCTTGAACTGAGCGACCTTCCCTTCATATAACCAGGTGAATTACTGGTCCTTCATCTTGAGAATCCTGGCCTCAACTAAGGTTCCATGGGTGTATGTGCGATTGGAGGAATCAGAACCAACCCACTCTCATCTGCCAGGAGTCTCAATCCAAAGTTTGGAAGGTGATCATACCTTCCATAGAAATCCTCATGGCGCTCCTCCTTGATACCATGTAGCATCAATCAACAAACATCTCCACACAGTCGGGGTAGCTTTGGCCACTAGTCATCGACCAAAAAACAAAGCAGTCATCATGGCTGTAATGAGTAGCCTCCCTGTGGCAGAACATGGTCATCGACAAAACAATCCCGGTTCATTCAAGAGCCTAGGTTTAAATCATGCAATGATATTAATTGGTTTGACATCCTAACCTTAATCATGCATAATCATAACCATAAGCAATACATCTGAAGATAATAATGATAATATAGGCATGAATAGGATGAATATAAGAATTTCAAAAAGCTCTAATTAAACATGTTTAGAAAATGGTCCCAAGTATTAATATACTCTAATGTAACAAAACCCATAATAGTTTATGAATTAGAAGACATAAATAAGGTAAAAAAAAGTAAAGAGAGAAGATAAAAGTACAATGTGTAATATGCAAATCCGCCCCCATGTTCAAAGGATAAAAGACTACTTTAATAGGTTGGAGGAGAGAGAAGAAAAAGAGTTGGCAGTCAAATCCTAGTCAAAAATAGGCATAGACCGTGACAAAGATTATGGTATGGACCTTCTAATTTTACAAGGTCCATTTCCGAAGAACATGTCTTTGGTCTTTTGAGTGCATAGACCATGTGATTTCACACAATATATTTCCCGGGCCTTGTCTGTGAACTTCCGAGTGCACGCTATATAATTTCACTTAGTTCATATCCTAGACCATGTCTCCAATCTTGATGCCAACTTTATGAGCAGAATGGTTCATGCAATAGAGCATGATTCGTGCCATATGAACTTCCAAGATTTTGCTTCAAACTTGGTCATTTTATCTTCTTCCTCTCTTCTGGTCAAATCATTCTTCTACCACATTGTAAAGTGACCTTCAATCTTCTACCAACCTCTTGATTGACCTTTTATCTACTACTATTATTGCCGATGGCCTTCTCTGATAATGGTCTCAAAATAAACTCACAAAATAAGTAGAAACTGACCAAATTGTGGAGGTAAACACATCAGACACAAAATGCCTACAAAATAGGGAAATCATAGCAAATAACCACACAAGGTGATTCCAACCCCCTGCATGTAAAACACCTAATAATATAACTAACAACCTATAAAACAAGATGAAATGGGTAGTAATTGTGCCAAGAAAACATTAAAATACTGTCTCATCAAATCACCCACAATTAGACTCTTGTCCTCGAGTAGGAACGAATAAAGTCATAAGGTGGTTTCCTAAATTATATTCCCAAAGCAAAATCAAAATATTATTCTAGAACTACCCTAAACCAAAACATAGAGGTTTTCCATCTCACATCTTGACCTAAGGAGTTCTAAACCACCATGACAATAAAAATCATGCCATAATAATAATGAGGTATGAACGTCCAAAGAAAGAAGGGAAGCAAGCTTACTCCACCCAAAGAACCAACTCATAGGAAATAAAATAAGAGAAAACTTCACATGTTTCAATTTCTCTCAATTTTCCTTGGAGCTCTTATGGGTTTTTATCATAACTTCTTATTTCTTTAAAGCTCACACCTCACCTTTATCTAAACCATAAGGTGTCACATTTTTTCACAGGTCGCCCTTTTGTATTTTTGACGTATCCGGGTCCTCCAATTTTGTCTATGTTGCCTTTTTCGGGTTTCCAACTTAGCAGGTTCTTTTAAAAAAACAAAATTTCAAGAAAATTCAAGATAAAATGCTCCCTCGGGAGCTTGTTATTACAAACAAAAAGGGGTAAAACATCAAATCATCAAAACATTACTTAAATCATCCAAAACCACATTCATAGGTGTTCGATCACCTACAAACCATAAAACAAAAAGAAAGGAAATGTCATCAAGAAAAAAAAAGTGTTTTCCAACCCCACAACTAATGTATGCGTTGTCCTCAAACAATGAACCATAAGCTCTAAAGTGCTCAAGGGGAAGAAACTAGAAATACTGTCACTCTTCGTTGTTGGGTGGGCATCTGGCACGCCTGAATGCACGCCTCTACTCGAGCCTCTTCGCCTACTGTATGCACCACTCCTTATCGTGTGGACCATTGCCACGTGAAATACTGGCTGCGAGTATTTTGTTGGCCCCCATGGTCCTCACTGTGGTCATTCGCCCTATAATTAGGGTTCTCCCACTACTATCTCTGATCTCACTCCAGATAATAGACTCTACCCTCCAAGGAGAACAATCAGCAACCATAATCATCCACAAGGTAGCCTAGGTCATCAATGCGGGTGCTCATGCCCATACATATCAATAGTGCGGGCCACACCATCCAACTGGTTGTGCTGCCCCCCGAAGATGACACTACCACAGAACCCCCCTTTAGCACCGGTTTTCTGGCACCGGTTTTTGAACACCGATGCCCAAAATAAATTAGCACCAATGTTTTAACATAGCCACCGGTTTTTTGAAAACCGGTTCTTTTCAAAAAATCGGTGCTTAAGTGAAAAACCGGTGCTAAATTTTTTTCTGGCCACCGGTTTTATTATATCTAGCACCAATTTTTAAAAACCGATGCTAAATTTGGCACCGGTTTTTTAACACCGGTTCTAGAGTTAAAAACGGTGGTCGAAATTTTTTAGCACCATTTTTACACATAAGCACCAATTTTTTGAAAACCGGTGCTATTTTTTGGCACTGTTAAAAAATCGGTGCTAGAAATTTTAAAATTCAATCTTCCCGCCAAAAATTTCAAAAAATTCACCAAAATTTAGCATCGGTTTTCAAGAACCGGTGCTTGTGTTAAAAAAACTGCTGCCAACATTTTCAAAATTCAATCTTCCCACCAAAAAATTCAAATAATTTGCCAAATTTAGCACCGGTTTTTGAAAACCGGTGCCTATCTTTTTAAAATTCAATCTTCCCACCAAAAAATAAAAAATTCACCTAAAATTTTAAAATTTTGGCGAAAAATTTCATGAGATGTGTGCTGCTGCTCGCAGTTGCGCGCAACCGCTCTAAGCTAAATTATATATTTGCGCAAAAAGTAAAAACTTTACTCGTAACTCCAAATTGAAATCTGCTCAAACGTGGTGCTTCTCTATGCACCCCCATTTTTATTTTCCAAATCTGTAACGGAATATTTACCATTGATCGCGCACAAGAACATATCCGTAATCCTTTCGGATTTCTCTTCCTTACTTCTATGTAACCAACTCTAAGTTACTCTCGAACATCTACTAGCGCTTTCCCACATTTCACC
>JAULKM010026727.1:0-13883 GCA_032355605.1 Rubia tinctorum | reverse complement strand
CTAAGCTTCATTCTAGACCTTGTCATAGGTTCAACCATGTCACTTAGAGGATCACGAACATAACCCTTGAATGTTTGTTCAAGACGTTGAATGTCTTCATTTATGGTGGTAGTCGTACCTTGATCTCCATCACACCTATAGGTTACATTTGAAGCACTTACAAGAAGTAACTGAAGAACCTACAAGTTGTACTTTAAAAATCAAGTTGTTTTTATATATCACACAAGTTATAAAAGAAGAACCTACAAGTTTCATTTGAAGCACTTACAAGCAATAACTGAAGCACCTACGAGTTGTACTCTGAGAATCAAATTGTTTTTTAGATCACACAAGTTATAAAAGAAGCACCTACAAGTTACATTTGAAGAACTTACAAGCAATAATTGAAGCACATACAAGTTGTACTTTAAGAATCAAGTTGTTTTTATAGATCGCAAAAGTAAAAAAAGAAGCACCTACAGGTTACATTTGAGGCACTTACAAGCAATAACTGAAGCACCTACGAGGAATAATCAAAGCACCAAGTTATTTTGGTAGATACAATGATAATTTTAAATTGTTCCGAGAATCTACTGACACTGTGTTTATAAAGTATGATCAAACCAATACTCTGATGTATAACATTGCTATTACTAAGCTACAATAATCCACAAGAACAACATCCATCCTGAAAATGGTGGTACAATATTAGATCCCTGATGACGATGCTTGGCAATCTCCACAGATTCCGAGGTTCTTCATCATCTTCCCACTTGACAAGTTCATCAATCCAAACACAATTGCCATCTTTTTGCTATGGTAGAGGAGCGAGTCCTCCATATGCTCCCCTTTGATATCTTGCAATACAAAGTTCATGTCAAGAACACATCCCGCTCCTTTCAATTTTCGGATTATTTGTTTCAGCTCCCTCCTGATTTCAGATGATTACGGGTGGGAATCATCTCCCATAATGAAAGTATGCATGCTCTAATCCACTCCAATCCAACTGCATCATGGTTCCTTTTTTACTTCTCTGTTCTTCATGGCATCTCGTACTTGTGCTAACTCATACCATTTCTGAGGGTTTGCGTAGATATTCGACAACAGTATGTAAGTCTCTGGATCATCCGGATAATGTTTGATAACCTATTTTGCAGCATAAGCGGCAAGATCCATGTTCGATGAACCCTGAAAGTGCCAAGAAATGCTCTCCACGTGACAAAATCTGGTTCACACGGCATTTCCCGAATCAACTTTAGCTTCATCCAATTCTAGTCATTAGTATTCTTTGAGACACTGATCTTGGTAATGACCGAGAATCTCCCAAGCATTTCCAGATTTTTTTCAGCAGTATGGCCATTTTTATCAACATAACAAAGGTATGAACATTGGAATACATCAAATTTAAAGATACAGGTGTAAAAACTAAAGCTTTCTTTTCTTCTTACAAGTGGTACAGAACACCTTTTCTTCTTACAAGTGGTACAGAACACCTGAAAACCTTTAGGCTAAATAGGACACGAGTGATTCTAGATCGAATAATAGTAAGATCAAAGGAAGGGTGGCACGTTGCATGATTCAAATACAAACTCAGAATAATGGAGAAAGTGCATTAAGACTCGAGTCAAAGGACATAAAATATTTGTACTACCACCAGCAGCAAAATTCATGTTAATCCATTATGAAAACCTATCATTTCAATTGTGCATCATATCAGTCCAGGTTTAGTACCACATATTTAGTTTTAAGTATCATTAAGGTGAAATTAGATAATTCTATCTACCAAATATCAGCATGTATTCAACAGGTGGCACTAATAAATAACCAAATCACCATACAAGGGCATCTACAAACACAGTTAAGAGTATTTACATACCTTAAGTGCTAATAACCTATTCTATATTCTTGGCAACATGTAGGAAGCAAAAAAAGTGGTACGAGTTCTCCAGCTAAATTTTTTCACAGTCTCCACAGAACTTATATCAGAGCAGAAAAATAAGTGTGGAGGACAATCCAGTCAAACTAAACTCTTCAGAGATTATATGTCTTGAAATCAAAGCTACAAATAGCATCTTAAGAACTCCAATAAGTTATGAATAAGTTGGCAAGCACAAATCTCCTATTTTTGGGTAAAACTATAAGAATCATCGTCAATGGACACCACAATAACAGTTAGAACAAGATGCAGAGGAAATCATTTCTTTTAAATTATTTCTTTAGAAAAAATACCGTGAAAGAAGGGACTACAAAGAAAACATCCAAATCAGTATATTCGTCATCTTACCATAGGAGCAATTACTGAACCTTTGTTGCCAATAAAATTAGGTGGGGTGGACTACACTCATATCGCTTCAAGAACTCTGGTGGAATGGTCTATATCTCGCAGTGAAAACACAAAAGCATGACTATTATCTTACTCCAGAAGGGGAATAAGATTTGTAAGAATGTAAAAACTTTGTTTATCAGTTACTTGTGTTTCATATGATGTTAATCGATCATTCCTGGGAAATCTAGTTTAAACACCAACTTCGAAAACTATTTGCAAATACACCAAAGTAAATATTGGTTTATCACACACCAACTTCAATTTCTAACCTTACTGCTACCCATGTCTCAAATTTGGGGAAAATAAGTGAAAACTCAAAGTCGTTAAATCTACAAGTTATGATTAAAACACTTACAAATTCGGGATGACAATGAGGCAATAACGGTAGTTTTAGGCTCCAGGGATTGTTTGAGAGTTATTTTAGAGATGTATATCATTATGAAATTTGAATTAAAACAAAACATTCATAAATACAATAAGCCCGGTATCTCAGTTTACAATATAATTTGCCGAGATATGATGCTTTTTAAATGCGTGATGGATGTCATATGTACAGAGTAAACACTACTAACACTTTGAACGTGTTGCTTTATGTACTAAAAATATTAAGTTGAGGTATTACAACATTTTTACAAATAATACTTAACGTGATATTGCATTTAATTACTAGTACCTGCGTAGAGATGCATTTGAGTGTTTGAATCAGAGAATACACCTTTGGATTGATGCATCTCTAATTGACCGTGACTGTACTCAAACATACATAGGGAACACTGTACTAATAAGATCAATGAAGAACGATAAATTAACCTTAAATCTGTCAGAATAATGCACTGAATTCATTGAGAGTCAGAGCAGAAAAAGAAGAATATTGCGTCTCTGAAATTTAGGCATCCTGCATTCATAACCATCATGGGATTAACGTTTCAACCGCAGAAGTACTTCCTGATTTCCATCTCAAGACTGCACAGTTTTCATTAATCAGTTTTTTCAAGACACCATCCACAACTTTACTTAATCAGTTTTAATAAAAATATTAATATTTAAAAATATTACGAATCTAATACGGTGATATTATTATCCATGCATAATGCATTCATTGGATTTTATAGTTAAATGAAATTTGAATTTTTTGAAGGAAAGCGAGTGAAGTTTGAGTTAGAATGGTAGTAGATGATAATAATGAGTTTTAATTCATTCTCATGGGCTCCAATATTAATGTCAAGCTAGCTGTGTACGTAGAAGTGTCCGTGAAGGTGACGGCACCTCTTCAATGTTCATTTTATTTTCTACAGTTTTTTAATTTCCTGAATAAAGTATTTGGGAAACACCGTCTTTCCGTAGATTTATGAAAAGATGATATTTAATTATAATAATAAAATGTTAAAAATTTTAGTTGCAATATTAAAATTTTATTATGCAACATTTAGAAGTTATAAAGTTTATAACCCAATTCATACAACTCAAAAATTTTATCTTTCATTTTTATCTAATTTGCACTTTAAACCTTAATTTTTTGAAAAGACCATATTTCAAGAGATTCTAAGGAGAACCTATAAAAGAAATCACCATGCACTCACTATCTGAAGAACATGCACTACTTCCGGATATCGTACCTTGATAACACGATCTATTTTAGCATTGTTACAAATTGTAACTTACAATAGATTTATTTTCAAAAAATAATATGAGAAGTCGGAGATCTTTAAAAAAATATTTCGTATTTTGAAAGACGGTCTTTTAACAAATTAGATGAAATGAAAAAAAATTGAGTTGCATTAATCGGTCATAAACTTAAAACTACTGCACATTACGCATTAAATATTTAATATTGCAATTATAACCTTTAAAAATTAGAAGAAATGAAGATAAAATTTTCAAGTTGCATTAATCGGTCATAAACTTAAAACTACTACCCATTACGTAATAAATATTTAATATTACAATTATAACCTTTACAAATTAGAATAAATGAAGATAAATTTTTTGGATTGCATTAATCGGACATAAACTTAAAACTAATGCACATTACGTAATAAATATTTAATATTGCAATTATAACCTTTTACCCTTTTATTATTCTAATCAATCCCCCGTCTTTCAACAAACCTATAGAAACATGGTTTTTTTCCAATAATTTGCCTTAAAAAAAATTCTTTGTTTTAATATTTCCAATTAATGTCGCTTAGTGCCTGAGTTTTTTCATCCTCCAATTTTGAATTGAATAATGTCGCTGTTATTAAAATTTTTTGGCAACAATTTCGCTGTTATAATAAACAATATTAGTGAGTAAAACGCCAAAATGAACTCCCCTCACTGATTAAAAATTCTTCTTGAATTGTTTAACATTCTTCATCTATTTTTAACGAATTTTTAAATGAAATATGGCAAAATATTGGGAAAGACCGTTTTTCGATAAGTTTATGGAAAGACGGGATTTAATTAGAATAATAAAAGGTAAAAGGTCTTAGTTGCAATATTAAAATTTTATTATGCAAGGTGTAGAAGTTATAAAGTTTATAACCCGATTTATGCAACCCGAAAATTTTATCTTCTTTTGTTCTAATTTGCACTTTAAACCTTGATTTTTACATGGTTTATGGAAAGAGCTTCTTTCAAGATATGAACTCATGAAATAATATTAATTGAACTATTGGCTTTATAGTTAATTGATGACTATTATAGTTAAATATAATCTAATATATGTATGAAAGTGATGTGGTATTCCCGACTAAGCTAGATGACTGATGATCACCGTTTATCAATATGAACCTGCAAGACAAATCTCACAAGTGATTTCGGGGAAACGGTTCCGACGATCAAATTAGTACTTTCCTTAAGAGAATTGGTATTTCTCTGTTTTGTATCACTTACCACAGCCAGTGATATTGTTCTTGTATTTATAGCGGACTCTAGTCATGACTCTGCATTATTAGGATTCCAGATCATGGGCTGCATCGTGGTCACTATAAACTTGATTCGTGGCTGAGTCCTGATCGTGGTATGCCTTTCTCGGTTCGTAAGTTAGTCGTTTTGGATATGATCCCGCTTTTCCCGGTTCATGGCTAAGAGTTCTTGGGTGTGACTCTGTGCTTATTAGTTCACAGCTAAACCTTGGGCTGGACCCTAAGGTTAACATTCTGTCGTTCATGGGCTAGGTATACACCATGAAACCCCTCCCTCTAGCCATGAAGACTACAAAACACGAACCGATGAATTTGTTTGTGGAATGTATGTGAACTGTTGTTTTGTTAATTTCTTAAACTGTAATAACATGTTCGTCATTAGTGTAACTTACATTGTGTTCACGAAGTGTTCCTTGCTTCTTGGCTATACTTGCGATTTTGTTGGGATGTCTAATTTTTTATTTTTGAATTTGAATCTTCATTTTAGGTGTCGTACTTCAAATAGATAGCTGTTGAGATTTTGTTTCATTGAACCGAGATTCTATCCTTATTATTCGCTACGCTATTTTGACTTTACTGTCCTGCCGTTATATTTTCTTCCCTTTTAGGTGCTTTGAATTTACTTTCTTAACTCTGTCATTGTTCAGAGCACTGTCCATTGATATACTGCCGCCTTCTCGTATTCCGCAAAAGTTGACTTACTTTTTGTCAGAATTTCCATCATTGTGTTCCCATCTGATTTAACTCCTCACCTTTGACGTTCAGTGCCTTAACTTAAATATTGAGTTTTATTAACTTCTCAAAATGTCTCAGTCCTTCATCTTCCCCTTTTCTCTTCTTATTGTTCCAGTGCACCGTTGTTCTCCGCCTTCTTAAATCGTAAGTTCCTATGTCTTCATTTCTCTTCCTCATTTACAATCGATTTTCTCAATTGTGAGTCTGTGCTTTTGTCTCCGTTTACATATTTTTGTGCTTTCGTTTGATTGGAAGTTAACCTTGTCTTCTCCGGCGTGTTATATGTGCTTATTTTTTAAACTTTTACCGGAATATACCCTCTTTATTTTGTGGCTCTAATTACTGTGGTTTTTATTCTCAATTTTTTTGAATTGTTTCTGGCCAAATGTCTAACCCTACACTTACTGATTCTCCCGTAGATGATGTTCGGGTTGATGATGTTAATTCTGTTAAGGATTCGGATCACCTCATCGGTTCTTCTGCCATTACTAGCATTTTGTTCGATGAATATTTGGAAAACCTAAAAACTAATTTTCCTTTTATGTCTTCGTTTGAACTTAAGGCTCCTCTTGCTTCTGAAATTGTGCGCACTCCTCCCCTTGGCTATATATCTTTTTATTTAGATTATCTAAAATTTGTTCTAGTTTTTCCTTTATCCCAGCACATCATAGATTTACTTTTATTTTATCGAATTACATTGTCTCAGTTTCACCCTAAGGGTATTGCAATCATTGTAGTTTTCTACCATGTATGTACCCAAGCCAATATCCCTTTTTCAATTGGCTTGTTTCGCAACCTCTGTCAACTTCGTAACGTGAAAAACTCATCCGGCGAATTCACTTTTTACCCTGTCATTCCCATTGTTGAGTTGGTTAGTGGGTTTCCTAGTAACTGTGGTTTATGGCGCAAAAATGTTTTTATATGAAATTAGACGTTGAGTGCAAATAGACTCTTCCGGCTTGGAACTATAATTTTCCTAAGTCTAAGCTTCCTAAGCTGAGGGTTCATCCCACCGCTGATTGCGAGGTTGTCTTGAAACTTAGCAAACACTCGATAAGTCTTCACCATGGTGAATCTGAGAGCCAAGGTGTTTGTTGTAATCTTATGGTTTTCCTATGTCATATGTGTTATTTTAACCTCTTATTTTTCACATTTCTCAATTATGTTTCAGTTTTCGGATAACTTCTATTGTTTGTTAATTTGCAAACATAAATCTAGTTGGGCGTCCAGTCAACAGGCCATATATTCCTGATGACGAATCTGAGGAGAATGAACACTCCCCGATTCAACCACATGACCTTATTGCTGGTAATGTTTCTGAACAGAATCTCACTCAAGCAAATCCTCAGTTGACATCAAGAAAAGGGAAGAAACCTGAAGGGGAAATGGTGTCTACTTAAGATTCTGACGCTGCTAAGGAAAAGAAAAGGAAGCAATGAAGTGGTGGTTCGTAGATTATCTTAGAGTCGTTTGAGAAGAAAGGTCGCAATAGTCATTCCCGTTCTAAGCCTCCTCTACGAAGTAATAACTTGTTGACAAAAGGAAGTATTCCTGACAAACTTTCTAAGCTCTTTCTTAATGAATTGATGGTTATGTTATGATCTCTGTAGCTCTAAAATAATTTTTGTGTTGTTCAAATATTGTGCTATTGTGATGCCTGGATGTTAACGTTTGTTTGTACCTTTTTGTGGCTGACACGATAAGATTGGTGAGAGTCTTTAGCTTGATGGTGAGTGGGTTGCTAAATTTTCCAAGGAAGATGGTTTGTTGATTGAGAAATACAAAGCTAGTGAGAAGAAGCGTGAGACTATGAATGTGTCGCTTGAAGCTGCTGAGAAGTATGTGCATGTAGCTGAAGAAGAAGCCAGTAGGCTTCGTTCTGAGCTGGAAAAGATGTGTACTGAAGGTTCTGCTTCTCCTAACTACCCTCAAGTCCTTGTTGATAGACTTTTCAAAACAAAGTCTTTCTTCAACCTTTTTGAGGAGATTTCTGGTTCTTCTCGAAACATTGGTTGGTGTGAGGCTTTCATGGAGTTTTGGATGGGAAATCGTGGATTAAAAGTGAAGGGATTGCTATCATTAGCTAAGGGAGAAGCGGTATGAGAGCAGCAAAACTCTGCGCTTAACACTGAATTTGTGAAAAAGATTACTGATGGTGGGAAACCTTATGCCTTGTTATCGCATCTTGCCGGTCAATGCTCACTGGTCCTATTTACGAGCTTCAAAAGTTTGAAGTAGATTAACTTGCCATCCTTCCATTTGCTTCTCCTATTTCCGAGTCTTCTTCTATCTCAGAGATCAATGTGAAAGCTGAAAGTTCTGCTCAGGACGTGAACAAGGAAGATTCTTCCCTTTTTATTCAGGATGCGTCTGCTTCTCTTGCTAATGTTAGTTGATATTAGATTTATGGCTAAATTTGAGACAATTTTTATTTGTAATATATAATGGTATTTTGACAAACTGATGCACTATATGTACTATTTTAAATATTGTTTTGATATATCAGTTCTAAATTTATACTTTTTTCTCATATTTGTCATATGCAGGGTTTTAATATTTTGGCCGATTATAAGTTTTTAAAGCTTCTTGATTCATCGGGACCTAGTGTTCATTTTCAGCCTCTTCCCGAGTTTTTATTCACTAATTTTTGTTGTCCTATTAGGCTAATTAAAGCTACTAAATTCCTATCTAAGGAATATCTTGAACTACTTTTCTTCTGATAAATTTTTTAATGTTGGGAATTTTACTTTAGAGTCCATTCCATTATGCCTTCGATGGCATATCTTTGCTTCTTCGCCATCTCCATGCCCTTCTATATATGAGTTGTTCTTACATTAAATTTTTACCTGACGGCTATAACATTGAATCTCTTGACAAGGACATTGTTTGGAGCTTAGTTGATCTCAAATCTGTTGGTGTTTACATATGCTCGTTCAACCTTCCCGTTAGTGTTCGAAAATGTTCATTGTCATTGGGCCTTCGTCTTAAGTATATGCTACTAGCATGAATGATTTGGAGATTGGATGGGAAAAGACCATACACGAGTCACAAGATTATATTTGTGAGTTAAAAGGATTTTTTGCTCAACATAATGATCTTATTCAATGACAACAGCTGAGCTTGGTTAAAATTCTTGGTCAGCAAGAAGAGCTAAAGAATTTTGCATCAAGTAAAGCACGTGAGGCTCATCGGAAGACCGAAATCATAGATAAACAGTGTTCGCAGATTGACCACTTAATGGATCGTCTGAAAAAGAAACAGGATGAAGGCGACCATCTTTCTGCATGTTTTGCAGGGTGGCAGAGCAGGTTTGATGATAGTTCGTTGTGAATACCAACTTCCGCAGTGAGAATGATCGCCTTCGTACTGAATCTAACCGTCCCAACTCGTGCATGCACCAGCTTGAACAACCATTTGTTGAGTACAAAGATAAATTCAAGTTCCTTTCCACAGAGCCTCGTGGTTCCACTACCTGCATGGATTTAACAATGAATATTTGTGGTAAGAGGATTAATCTATCCGAATTCGTTAGGTCGCATATTCATCTGTTAGAGGAAGAGGTTCGTAACCTGGAAGCATTAAATAAGAGTTATCAAGATACCGTAGATATTATGAATTTTCAACTTGATTGTGGAGATTTTGGTCCTATAACTGATTATAAAGCTTACTACGCAAAGCCTCTTGATTGTATGCAGCGAAGTGGTCGAACACTTCATCCTTCTTTCTTGCATATGAAGTGGCGTTATGATCATATTTTATCTGAGGAAGACTATCAGGCCGAGCAATCCCTCCGCTCTGGTGGTTCTTCTTCTACTGGGCCATCACATGCATCAAGGCGTAGATAACTTATTTTTCTTTTATGTAACAATTCATTTTTGTAAACATTCGAAGTGATATGTTCTCCTATTTTGTTTTATCTTGCGTTTGTTGAAAACTATTTCTAAGTGTCATATTCATTGGATAATGATATTATCATGATCTTGTTTTCTTGAGTTAATAACGAAGACTGGTTGTCATCAATCTGAAAGTTAATGCGAAGTTGCAAGATCTGTTGCTTTCGAGCTCTAGGTCACGACAACTTGAGTTATGCATTTTCAAAAGTTCTATAGCTTATTTTTGTCACTATTTTCGTGGGCACATTTCATCTTTATGAGTATATTTGAAATATCTATAGCTTGCGATGTTAGGGTTGTAAACCCATGTTTTGCAAAGCCGCAAGATCCATTGCTTGTTGTCGATTCGTTTGTCTGCAATGCAATCCTTGTTGCAAAATCTATAGCTCGCAACGTTAGGATTGTAAACTTGTATTTTACATATATGTAAGATCTATTGCTTGTTTTTATCGCTATTTTTATAGGCGCATGAGCCTTTTTGCATGATCTATAGCTTGAAAATAGGAAAATTTTATTGTGCGAAGTCGAAAGGTCTATTGCTTGCTTTTGTTGCTGTTTGTGTAAGTTGGTGAACTTTTTTGCAAGATTTATAACTTCCTAAATTGATCTTGTAGCTCCTATCATGCGAAGTTCCATGATTTATTGCTTGCTTTTATTACGTTTGTGCAAATTAACTTGTTCGCCATTATAAGAAATGATGTTTTATTTTCTTTGTGATGTGCCATAGTTTGGCTACTTTCTGTTGATGTTACTATGGATTTTGCATAGGGTATAAGTAAAGAGTATTGTGGGTAATTTGCCCCAAAAGACGGTTTATGATATTTATAATGTAAGGTTGCAATGATATAACAATGGAAACTAAGCAACGATGTGAACAACAAAAATGCCGCCAATGATGATATCATGGCTTCTATACAATTGATCTTTTCCTGTCTCCTGCTAAGGATCTAAACATAGAACTTTCTTAGGTTGATCACATGCCAAGTATTGGGGAGGCTGCTGCCATCCAATCTTTCTAGCTTGTAGAAATTAGATAGGTGTGCTTTGGCCACCTTGTAGGGGCATTCCCACTTGGGGCTTAGTTTTCCTTTTTCTTCTGCCAGACTTGCCTTATTCTTTCGCAGAACAAGATTACCAATTCAAAATTTTGTCTTCTTGAATTTCTCATTATACACTCTGGCCATCTTCTATTTGTATTTTGCCTATGTGATCGTTGCTTGTGTCTTTTCTCCTCGAGTTCATCCAATTCCAATTCCAATCTTATCATATCAGGATTATCACCTTCATTGTATTTTTCTACTCGAAGGATTGAGTTCCCGATTTCAATTGGTATTACTGCCTTATGAACGTAGATTAGGTTGTACGGTGTTTCTCTAGTTTATTCTTACACAGTTATTCTGTATGACCATAGTGTGTCGGGTATCTCATCTATCCAACCAGTTTGCTTCCCTTCCAATTTATTTTGAATTCCTTGGACTACCATTCTATTAGTTACCTCCACTTGGCTGTTAGCCTGAGGATGAGCTACAGACGTGAATTTATGCAAAATCCCTAACTTCAAGCACCATTCAGTAAAGATCCTACTTATGAACTGTGTGCCATTATCTGTGACAAATGTTTATGGCACCCTGAACTAACAAACTATGGTCTCCCAAACAAACTTTCTTGTTACTTCTACCGTGACTCTTCCTAATAACTTCGCTTCCACCCAACTATTGAAGTGATCAATAGCTACGATTAAAAACTTTGCATTACCAGCTCCTTTGGGGAAAGGTCCGACTAAGTCGATTTTCCATTTATCAAATGGCTAGCCTCCATATATCCCTGTTAAAGCAGCTTGTGGCTTATGCGATATCAGGGTGTTAATTTGGTAGCTTTTACACTTTAGCATGAAGTCATGCGTATCATTAAACATGGTTGGCCATTAGTACCCTGTTCGAATTATCTTCTTTGCGATTGTTCGAGATCCTTGATGCATTCCACATAATCCTTCATGAACCTCCTTTATGATTTTTCTTGCTTGTTGTTGTCCTACACACTTTATCCATGGAGATAAGAAACCTTTTTGTATAAGATTCCCCCTTCATAAACGTAGTTGTGAGATCGTAACTCCAACATTTTGGCTTGTATCTTGTCCGCTGGTAATTTTCCTATAACGAATAAATCTTTCAACGGTGTCATCCAGTTTATTTCTTCTGTCTGGACCATTGACACAGTTATTATGACTGTACTTCTGACTGGTATGAAATTATTCCTAGATTTTTAGTTCCAACCTCCGGACACATCACCAAGCCCAACTATACCACCTTGATGATGTTCTATTTCAAAATAGAGGGTATGAAAATCAACCTTGGGAAGGAGATAGTTAGGCATATACTTTGGGTTTCCACCTCGACGAGGGTGGTGAGGAGCCTCCCATACGGGAGTTTAGTCACCCTTATATTGATGAAGGTCGAGGGGTTGGATATTTTCGGGGAAGAGAAGCGACCAATATACTTCAACAAAACTTACTTAAAAATAAAAGGTGGGTGTTGGTGGATCATAAATGGTGCTATAAAACCGGAGGTGGTGGGGAGCCGAGCAGAGGCCTAGAGTTGAAGAAGGTTAGTGAAATTCATTTTTTTCCATCTTAGTATGTATATTTTTATACATATTTATGTGGTTTTGTTTACCTTTTGTAGATTAATAGAAAGCCTACCTCAAAGGTGTATAAGATTGATACAAGTGGGTTTGCAAGGAGTTCACCGCCATGAAGGCGAGGGTTTTAAAGATTGGGAAAAGACAAAGAACCTACGAACACCATCTCGCGTCCATGCACCGACCTCATCTTGACCGATCCACATCGACGGGTTATCTTGATGATGATTTGGAGTTGAGCATTCCATAGATCATGTTTTTTTTATTCTTTGATGATACAATTATTTTGAAAATTTATTTAAGTTGACTATAACAAATTCCTAGTTTTTATGGTTTGTAACAGGATATGTTAGTTTCTAAATTTCATTTTGAATTCCATTTTAAACTATGGATGCTATTTCAATTATCAAGTTAGAATGCCAATTTCCATTCAGAACTTTTTTTGTTCTACGTCTTAAACATTAATGGTAGTTTGATTCAAAACGAAAGTTAGCTCATTGAAATTTGAAGCAGTTCATTTTCAAAACAAAGACAATTAGAATCATTGACACTACTTGTTATGTTTTCACTTCTTCAAAACCTTCTTAGCCCTCCTCCTTTTACGAGTGAACTTTCCACGGACGTCCACCTAAATTCCCTTATCATGATTGCTACGTCCGACAAAACAGTTCAAACTAAGATCATCTTTCTCAAGAAATATAACATTAACGGTTCCAACACCGGTTGAATTTTTACCGAACCCTAGAATTTCTTCAACTTCAAATTCTTCAAAAAAATGTTCGTTTCCCTTCCACAAAAATGTCTCACCTACTATCGGAAGGATTCCTCACATAAAAAACCTAGTTCGCTTGCGAGGCCAAGTTGAAAAAATCTTCCTAGCAATCGATCTGACTCCTGTCGACAAAGTTGAAACCAAAATCCTCAGTGTTGCTGCCCATTGTTGTAATCCACCCACTGACATTTAAAAATACAACTCGCATAATGACATAGTCAAGCTCCCATATATCTAAATTTTTTCCAATATAACACTGGTGAGCGTACATCGGTTTATTATCACTTCCATTACCTACATGCAAAGCTACGGACATGAGAGACACTCCACTATTCTGAGACATACCCTTGTCATCCACTGATTTTGTAGCTAATGTAAAACCATTGACGTCGTACCCTTCATAAGACAGTACAGTACCAAGTGCACTACGAGCCAACCATTTAACTTTCATAGGATGATCGACCACGGCTGCGTAATCACGCAACCATGAATAAATAGTTAGACTTTGTAATTGTAGGACCTGAACTTCATTGAAATTAGGGTTCGCGACTCTAATGACATCCATGTGAATATATATATATATATATATATATATATATATATATATATGTCACAACATCTTCATGATTGCGAAG
>JAULKM010026718.1:0-13884 GCA_032355605.1 Rubia tinctorum | reverse complement strand
TGGGTTGGGAGAAATTCCCATTTGGTTAAAGATCCAATTTTCCGCAATCCAGAGTCTTCGCAAGGAGATTCATATCATGAAGTTTTAAAGAACCAAAAGGTTTACCATTAATAAGAACTGAAAATTGAGCTGCTGATAGATTGCTTATAATGTTATTAACCACGGACACATGAAAACCTATCTTTAACAATAATATCTCCAAAAAGTCCCATGTTATTTAAGAAATCAGTTAATTCATGCACGAGAAGGACACTATCTGCCAATTCTCTCCCCTATACAGAGGCTGATTGTTCTAGTGATATCAGAGAAGGCATTAAGTTCTTTAATCTTTCAGTTTAAACGGTAAATTTTTTTATTTAAAAATTTAACGAGGCTTATTCGTCTGAAATCACAAAATGTTGAGTTTACATGTATCATAGGAATTAAGGTGATAAAAGAAGCTGCTATAGCTTGTGGAATAGTAGTACCTGATAAGAAGTCATTCACAGCTTCCAAAAGATCCTACTCTATGAAATCCCAACAATTAGTATAAAAAGTACCTATGTATCCATCAGGACCTGGTACAGATTCCTAATCCATTTGAAAAACAATTTTCTTATGCTCAGAGGATTGCACTTCTTGTCCGAGCATCTGGTTAGTTGAATCATCTACCAAACTTGGTATATTGTTCAACATGTGTGTCTTAAAGGTCTCATCAATTCTCAGATGTTAATCAGATAGTAGATTAGAGTAAAAAATTGACTGCTTAATTACCAATAGCTTCAGGATCAGTTAACCACTCATTCTCTGAATTTTTAATTGCAGCAATTCTTCGTTTAGAGTGTTTAGCCTTTACTGAAGCATGGAAAACTTAGTGTTATAATCCCTTTCTTTTAACCATTCAACTCTAGATTTTTGTTTCCAAAAGATTTTTTTCTCTTTTTAGAGCTAAGGTTAATTCAGGTTGTGCTAAATGTAATGCCATTCCACTCTGGTCAAAATTAATGTTTTGATGATCCAATTCTTTTTGTAAAACTTTTCTTCAGCCATTTTTACATTATCTTGTACATTAGTAACATTACCAAAGGTTAATTTGTTCCATTCTTTGAGTTTAATCTTTAACCTTCTTAATTTAATTGAAAATTTTAACATGCATGCTGAATTAAATGGTTCAGACCAACTATCTTCTACAATTTTCAAAAGCTGGAGGTGAGTTATTCAACAATGTTGAAATCTAAATGATTTAAAACCTAAATTAGTAGCCTGATTATCAATTTCTACAAAAAGTGGAGAGTGATCTGAAGGCCATCTAGATTTAACTTGAATTATTGTGTTAGGAAAAAGATTTAAGAAATCCTCATTTGCTAAGCCTATCAAATCTCTCCTAGACATTACCTCTATTCCTAACACTTTTCAATGTAAAATTATTACCTGAAGCTAGGATTTCAACCAGTTCATTATCATCTAAAAACTCATTAAAGTCTAGCATAGAATTAAGATTTGGTGTTGATTGACCTATGTACTCAAAAGAGTCCCTTGTAGCATTAAAATCTCCTATTAGTAATGTGGCCTGATTACAGTGATTACTTAAGTTAGCCCATAAGTGAGATCTATCAGAGATATTATGTTTAGCATACACAAGAGTTGCATTCCAGGAAGTTGAAATAGAGTGATGATGTATTTCAGTCATAATAAATTGGTCATGAACATCTTTGACTGAAATTATGAATTCATCATCCAAAAAAAGCTATATTTTATCTCTTGGTTCAGCATAGATGTGATTATATCCCAACTTAAAGGCTATTGACTGAAGTTTTCCACTGTCAATGAAAGGCTCTATAATTACAAAAATAAATAAATTTATGCTTCCTTTTTTATTTAGCACCATATCCCGAGTTCTATCATTTTCAATTTCTCTCACATCCCATACATAAGTATTAAAAGTTGTCATGGATTAAACTAGAGATTCAGAATCAACCTGAGATATAGTTAGTATAGTTTTCATCATCCCTGTGTAGTTTTTTCTTTTGATTTTCTTAGTTGTCTGATTATCTTTAGTGGATTTAAGATCATCATCTCTATCCTCTGCTTCCTTCAAAAGTTTGTTAAATTATTATGATCAGTTAAAGTTGCTTCTAGAATAATAGCACCTGTCTTATCTTTATTTTGTTCATCACCTAACCATTGCATACTTGGCTTATCAGAGAGATTTTGAATGAGTTATATGTCATTAGGAGTTAATGAAGGATAGATAATACCTATTTTTACCCGAGATACATCTTTTTTGTTCTCTGGATTCTGGTCTGGAAGACTTGTAGAATTCCTTGAACAAACTGAACCTCTTTTGCTAGCACCTGTGTTTGCACTTTTTTGAGACATTGTCAGTAGTAACTTTTAAACCTGGAGAATTATATCCACTGGTGTGCTGATCATCATTCTTTTTATTATTAAAATCTAAACTGTTAAGCTTAGGATGATCAGTATTACTTCTAGTAGAATCCATATCCTGATTGCCAATAATATATTGATTTGGATTGTTTTTAATCAGAGAAGGAGTAGCATGAATAATTTTATGCACTTGAGATTCAACTAAGATAGGATGAGAAAGATCTTTGCATTATCATTATTATCCTTTAGTTTGTTCTCTTCCTAATTGACATGAATATTCTTATTCACTAGTGATAGACATTCAAGCTTTTGAAAAAAAAATGTATACCTTTTTAAGGAGCATTACTGACCTGTTTACAATGTGGATTAGGTCTCCAGGCATCAACTCGATATGTTTGTTCTTGATATTTACCAGACACTAGGTGATGGCCTAACTTCTGGCATTATGAACAATAATTTGGAACACTTTCGTATTCTAGATATTGCCAAAATCTAAATCAACAATAATCGATCCACACCCTTTTTGCCTTGGCTTGGTAACATCCAATTCCACACATACTCTGCCTACATAAGGTCTAGTTTGATTCAAAGTACCTTTGTCCACCTTAATCGGAGCCCCTACCAAATGCCAATATTCATCATAGCATCCAGATAAAAAAAACTGTCGTGGTAATCCACAACAAGCTACCCAAATCGAAACAATTGGTGGATCTGCATCTGGATTAAAGTTATGAGCCCATTTGGTGATTTTGAGTGAACATGTTCCAAAACTCCAAATCTTATACATTAAGCTTCTGTATTAATCTCTGGCAGTGTGAAACGAATTAGGAATTGCCGCCAATCCAACAAATGAATTTCCGTCAACCTTTGAATTTGGCCATTTGAAAATCTTTTCTCAGCTTGTCCATTGTTGTTCTTCCTTTGAAAAATTTCCGACCAATGTCCATTTTAACGAAGCTTTAATTCTTTCACATTCAAAATCTTCAAAGACCAGACTTGGCTTTCCAAGATGATCGATTCGCTGCTTTGGATTTAAGAGAGTCCTTAATTAGATGATTTAGCATGGGAGTTAGTATCTTGGCATAGGAGAAAAGAGGTGTCCCCGGCATATCGGCGGCGTTGATTGAAAAGAGTGAGAAAACCTAGTGCCGTTGGAGCGTCGTGGGAACTTTGGAGCAAAAGAGTGTCCCAAAATGTAAATATAAAATAAACTTTTAACATAAATCAAATTAAAATAGTAAAACATCAAATTAAAACATTAAAACACATAAAATTAAAATGGCAAAACATCTAATAAAATCAAATTAAAATAATTAAAAATCAAAATAAAACACTAAAAGTACACATCGAGTTTAAAAAGACAAACAGCAAATATAAATATAAATCTTATTAAAGTAGTTAAACCTCGAATGAAGATATTAAAAAAAATACTTAAAATTAAAATAGTAAAATATAAAATTAAAATAATAAAAGTACATATTCCGTCCGTCCTAACATAAACTTCAATTGTACTATTCATATAGTCAAAATTGAATAATTTTAAATATAAAATTCTATTGATATATGAGTTAGTATATTATCATATGGTATAGTGTTACATTTGTCTTAATGTGTATTTTTAAATTAGTAATTTTTTATAAATTTTAATTGAGTAAAATATTTAGATGACCTATGTTCCTCGGAAAGTGATAATATAACCCCCAGTTTTTCAAAAGGTACTGATATAACCATGACCGGCCAAAATATGTAAACTTTTACCCAAATGACCGTTGACCAACGTTGACCACCAACTATTCGGGCTGACCAAAAATTAAATTATCAAAATACCCCATATTGTTCTCATGAATTATTGAATACCCCTTATAGCACAAGTTCTGGATCTGAAGTTTGCTTTTCAAGGGACAAATGAAACATTTCAACTCCATCCAGCGAATACCACATTTGACTATTTTTCAGGTGAAACTTTGGGTAAAATTGCACTTTTTAAAAAATTCATGGTTATATTTGCACATAACAAAAAAAGGGAGGTTATATAAACACTCCGTTCATTTTAATTACACATAATTAAAGACAATAATGGCCAAAACATTTTTTGTGTCAACTATCATAAGTCAAAGTGTACAGTTTAGGATGAGACAAAGAGAGTATTAAAATTGAAAATTAGTTAAATATGAAAATATCAATAAAATAAAATTCTAATTGAAATTAAAAACCAAGTGAATGCACTAAAAATCAAATAAATAAATTTAAAAAACACATAAAATTTATTAAACAAACTCAAATTAAATACACCAAACCATCGAAACAAAACATTAAAACCTCATCAATATTTTTTTAAAAAAAATTGAAAGTCTCAAAATTCTTAGAAATAAAACTGAACTTATGGGGTCACACACAAAACATGAGAATGGATAAAAAAATAAACTATTGGGCTAAGAGCCGAGATGGTAATTTTATAAGAAGTGAGTTTAGAACTCATTAAATCCAATTGGTCTAAGCTCAGATTGACTTTGGATTAGGATTTACCATTATGTTTATTCTGTATAAGTAGATACTTTACAGGTATAAAAATTACGACAAACATTTTGAACCGTGGTCGTTCCAGACGGTAGAAACAAAATAATCTTACCATTCTCATAAAACCAACCTCGCTATAAAAGAGAAAAAGGAAGATGGGCACAACCGTCCTTGCTTGGTGATCTGTTCTAAGCTGACAAAAGCGTAGGCAGCCTGATCGTGTTGTGTGTAGGGATGATCATTGGTGTAGAACCCAACCCAGATCCATTGGGTCTAGACCTGCCGTTGGGTCGGTTATAGGTCCAAATAATTTAGACCCATCAGGCTAGGGTCCGGTTCTGGGTCCGGCCCTAAAATTTTAAGACCAAGACCCAACTCGTAAACCCATATTACCCATATTACCCTAAATACATATATTATTTATCTTAATTTTTAAATTACTTTAATATTTTATTTGTATTTTATTTTTAATTAAACAAATAATGTGTATTGTATATTGTTTTCTTTAAGAATTAATTCACACCAATAATGAACTTGAATTATTTTTAATTAAGATAATACATATTTTATTTAGTGAAGAACAAAAATTAGAAAGTTAGAATTATTTAGGACCCGTTTTGGACCAAAAACCCGTTTAAACCTATCAGATTCGCCATTTTTTTACTGTTCACCTTCGAAATTACTATTCATCGTCGGGTACTGTAGCATCGCCTCTTGATCGGTGGTGGCAAGGCAGCAGCGGCGCTGGGCACAGAAGCTGGCTCTTGTTGCAGACTTGCAGTAGTTCCTAGGCCATAAAAAATGGCGAATCTGGGCCTATTAATTATATAAAACTCGTATTTTGATTTTGATTTTGATTTTTTTGTGTAATTTTAAGGTCTAGGCCCTGGCTTCTTGAAGCCCAGGTTGGTTTCTGCCCAGCCGGTTCTGACCAGGTTGAGTTTTCTGGTCTAGTTGAACCTCGATCAGGTCGGTCCATTATTTTAAAAAATAAAAATAATAAAATAATTTTTTTAAAATCTGAATTGGGTTGGGCTGGGCTCAGTTGGCTAGTTTCCTATTAATTTAATTTTTGAGTGGGAGTAATTTTAATTTTAAAATTAAAATTAAATATGAAGTTTTATTAATTTCAAATTTTGAAATTAAAATCAAATAAAAATGAATTTTTATTAACCAATTTATTGGATGTACTTGATTATTAAAATTTTAAATGTTATATTGATTTAGATAATAAAATATTAGGTAATCATAATGGAGTTATAATTTTAGAAATTATTTAACTTAATTATTTCTAGTATATGGATTGCCTAATATGCTTATTTTATTTTGTAATTGATAATATATGGGTCTAATGGCCCAGTAATTATAAGGAAGGAAGGAACGCGCAGACTGTTTTCACAGGGACGCTACCTGGGCCTGGGGTTAGGTCGGTAGCGGTTATGCGAGCATTGATGAGACAACTCCAGTCCCATCAGCCACCAAACAACATATAACGAGGAAGAGTGTAAGATACTAGGTAAGATTTTTTAATCAGTCTATTTTTCAATTACATACGCTTCTACATAGCTTCAACGGTTAACGGGAGCGTCGGAGCAGGCACGACCCAAGGCTCATCTGCTTGACCTCTCTCTGCATGTCTTGTAGATTCAGGTGCATATTGGTTGGTGCGAATCATTGCTGAACATACCAAAATTTTTGGTATTAACATTGGCGTCGACTGTGGGGATCGTGATAAACTTTTAGCATCCACGGAGCTTGGAGAAGATGGAGGCACGGATGCCAGAGAATCCGTAACACCAGGTGACGATAGAAGACGTAACACAGGAAGATGAATCCACTCCGACCTTGACGTTGACAAGAGAGAGACATTAAGTTCGCACGACGGAGGAGGTGGAAATCAACTCATAGATCCTTGAAACAATAATGGCGTCCCAGAAAGAGATAATGAACAGGCTAAAGGAAATGGAGGATATGCATCCCTGGAGGAGGGGACATGTCGTGAGCATAACGGAGCTTTTCCTGGAACAGGAGGGAGATTCCAAAGCGTCCACGGGAAGAGAGAGGCTATCACAAACAGTCTGAAGAGGAGCAAGAGGAGAGAGAAGCACTGCCTTATCGGGGAAAAAGAGGAGAGTTGGAGCCGAGGAACCAATGGCAGACCGCAAGTGGTAATAAGGTTATGTACCACCCCATAGAAACAAAGGGTAGACTAGGCGAAAGGCACCTCCAAAAGAAAGAGAGGAGGGCCCAAACAGGCAGGCTAGAGGCACACCGTTTACCAGATGGATACAGTTGTTTACGACGGACCCAAAGATGAAAATACCAATGAACTTTGGTCAGTACAATGGCGATGTGGACCTGGAAGACCATTTTCACACCTTTTGTACTAACACGACCACTTTTACGATACCACAAGCTATATGGTGCAAGGTGTTTGCAACCACCCTGACAGCTGTAGCCAGGGTATGGTTCAGGAACATGGAAGATGGGATGATAAACAACTTCAACCAGCTAGAGGAAAAGTTCTTAACCCATTTTATGCAAAGGAAAAAGTTTCAGAAGACGAGATCGGAACTTCTTATCATCTGACAAAAGCCGGCAGAAACACTGTCGGCGTACTGGGAGAGTTTTAATGATGAAGCAAACTAGGTGGAGAAGAGGAACAACTAGTTTCTCATCGACACATTTGTGAACGGCCTCATGCATGAGTTGCTCTTGCGGGCCTTCACTCTGGACCCTTCAGCGACTGTTGATGAGTTGATGAGGAGAGTCAGAAATTTCCACAGGGTGGACCTGGCTGATAAAAGGAGAAAAGAAGCATTGGGAGGCCATAGTCAATGCATGGCTGACAAGGATAGCTAGGAAGAAAGGATGAAGAAATTGGGGCCCAATCGGATACGCAGCAGGCAGATGTCCAACAGGTTCAACAAGTCAGAAAGGATTTTCACCCCTCTGATCAAAACACCCAGAGATATTTTCCCTATATACAGGAAAAGGCATCCTGGATGAAGTTTTTGTTGGAGAAGAGGAATACGTCCCATTTTTGTGAGTATCATGATGACCATGACCATGACACGAATGATTGTATTCACCTAAAGCACAACATAGATAATGCGGTGCAAGGCGGGGAACTAGCACATTTATCAAAAAGGCGAAGGATCACAATAGGGCTACCTACCAGGGAAAGAACAAGTATGGAGGATTTCGCAAGCATCAGGACAATCGGGGTAAGGCAAGGATCCCCGACAGGGAGTGAAGATGAGATAAGGGAAAAGAGGTGGCTAGAGCCGAGAAATGAACATCGCAAAAGACAGAGAGAATACCCCAGGTGAAAGAGAGAGAGGAGCTACAGTGACAGATATATATGCCATCATAGGTGGAAGTGCAGGAGGAAGGATTGAGTCTTAGCAAAAGGCACGCTGCAGGCTGACCTCGTAGCCAACGCCGGAGGAAAGGAAGCTGGGAGTAAAAAAAAGCAATAAATTTTGACGATAGCGACCCTAGGATTCACCTGGAACATAATGGATAAGAGGATTCACGGGGGCATATGTCGACGATGAAAGCTCTACAAAAGTTATGTACTGGCATTGTTTTGAAAAGTTGGATAGGAATACCAGGAGGAAGTTAGAATGGACGAGCACCCCATTGGTAGACTTTGCAGACATGACAGTATGGCCGGAAGACACCATAATCCTCCTGGTGGTGGGAGAAGCCGAGAGAAGTAAAACTGTGGACATAGAATTTACATTTGTAAATGCAAACATCCCCTACAACTTGATAATAGGCAGGCTGGCATTAGCATTGCTCAAAGTCATAGTGTCGACCCTGCACCTGATGTTGAAGTTCCCGACCAAATGAGGGATAGCCACAGTAAAGGGAGATTAGCAGAGAGTCAGAGAGAGCAATAGGATTGCACTCAGCAAGAGGAAACGAGAAGATGAAGGTGGAAGCCATGAGACACAGGTCAACAAAGCAATGCCTTTCAGGTTAATCAATGACAGAAATGATCCATCGAAGCTGGGCGCGGAAGTGGAAACAGTGAGGCTAAACGAAGGCTGGTCGGTGCAGGTAGGAACTGGGCTCCCGACTCAGGTGAAAGATAAACAAATAAAAGTTCTGGAGGAGAATAGATGAGCCTCCTCTTGGAAACTAGAAGATATGACTGGGGTGTTGAAGGGTGTAGACTGTCATGAGCTGAAGGTGGACCCTTCTTACCGGCTAGTCAAGCAGAGGATGTTATGCAGGGAAATGAATGAATCATTCAACAAGGATGTGAACCAGCTAGTTGCAACGGGGATTCTGGATGAAATCCCTTATCCAACGTTGTTGGCCAATCCAGTACTGGTTAAGAAGACCAATGACAGCTGGAAGATGTGTGTAGATTATACGAACCTGAACATAGCCTATCCCAAAGGTTGCTACCCTATACCAGTTATTGACCAGAAGGTAGACGCTCTTACTAACTACACAATCAAATGTTTTTGTGATGCATATAAGGAATATCACCAGATCCCCATGCTGGAAAGTGATGTAGAGAAAACTGCGTTCATCACGGAGAAAGGGGACTTTCAGTTATCGTATGATGCCTTTTTGCCTTAGAAATGCTGGAGCAACATATCAAAGGGTGGTGGATAAAGTTTTCCAGAAGCATATTAGGAGAAACCTGGAGGTGTACGCAAATGACATGGTGATAAAAAGTACCCAGTACGACACTTTCGTGGAGGATGTCAGGGAGACCTTGTTGCAATTCAGAGAGACCAAGATGAAGCTGAACCCAGCCAAATGCCAATTTGAGTGGGGGGCAGGGAAATTCTTGGAGCACATGGTGTGAAATGAGGTCCTGCGCGCGAACCCCAAAATGATAAAGGCAATTTTAGAAATGAAACCGCCAAGCACGGTGAAGGAGGTTCAGAGCCTGAATGGGAAGCTAGCGGCTATGAATCGTTTCATATCACGAGCATCTGAAAGAGCGCTCCCGTTTTTCAAAAAGCTGAAATGATGTGTGGACAAAAAGGGAATGGTGCAATTAGGAGAGTTAAGCCCTGTCTATTTTAGCTTATTTCAGCTCCAATAATCTCAACTCAACTTTTTTCAGCTCTTCTCAGCTCTTCTCAACTCTTCTCAACTCTTCTCAAATAATCTCAGCTCCAATCAACTCAACTCAGCTCCTCTCAACTCTTCTTAGCCCTTCTCAACTCCTCTCAACTCTTCTCAGCTCTTATCAACTCAAATATTTTTTAATTTAGAAATTTCTTTAATCTATTTTGAATCTGAAACTTATAGTAAATGTTGTTCATATTTGAATGTATAAATTAATATAATTCATATTATTTGAAACTCGATAACGTTAGGGTTCAAATTATGTAAATACATAATAATATTTATATTATGTATTAAATTTTAAAAAAATTATTTAATTCACATGCTATTATTTATTTCATGATTTGTTATTAATTATTAATTAATTAGTATATTAATATGTAATATAATTAAATAACTAAATTGATTATATTTAACATATTTACAATTAACATACTCCCTCCATTTCTCTATTTGTAGCACCATAGGTGCATGTGCTTGGATTTAGGTGAAGAAAATGAGTAGATGAAATTGAATATAGAAAGTAAAAAGTAGAATGAGTGGATGAAATTGAAATAATCTAGCCAAAAATGAAAAGTGTGTTATTTAAAAAAAAATCCCAATAAGGTAAGTGTGCCACAAATAGAGAAACGGAGCGAGTATTATATTTTTAATTATTTTTTAAAATACCATGAAATTTTTAAATATTAATTTTTAAATAATTTAATTTATTCTCACTTGGGTGTTTAAATTTTACTTATGAATTTTACAAGGATTGAATACGGTAAAAAGTACAATGTAAACAATGAGAAAAAATAGATAATTATCATAGATAAATTATAACTAAATTATTAACTAGTGTTGTAAATTATAGAAGTATACATCTTCTGCATAGTAGTACCAATATTGTATTTGTTTACATTCATACCACCAAAACTGATGTGCGTAGAACATATCTAATACTAGGAAGATGTATGTTATAGGTTGAATTATTTTACACTTATGTATTTGGAGTTTTTTGGTTTTAAAAACTTTGTTCTCCAACCCTAAATTTGTAATTTCATGTTTCTTATTTTCTAAAAATATTTAATAAATAATTTTAATATATTTGCGATCCTAAATTTTTAGTTTCGCGATCCTTATTTCATACAAACATTTCATAAATAATTTTAATATATTTTGCATAATCGTCATACTCCCCCCGTCCCAGCCTATTTTTCATAAAAAAAATTTCGTTGAGAATGCTAAACTTTGACCACATATTTGAATAGGTATATCTATGAAAAAATAATTTAATCTTATGAGATATGGTTAGATTCACCGTAACACGTAATTTCTAAATATCAATTTTTTGTGTGCCGATTATTGTCCATAACTACAAATATTTACAGTCAAACATGTTTATTGGAGATCGTTAAAAAATTCTATGCAGAACAGGCTGGGACAGAGGGGGTATTATTGATAATTGTATACATTATATTTGTGAAATATATTTCAATTCACTTCAAATTCGATAACGCCAGGGTTCGAATTCTATAATTACATCATATATTAAATTTTTAAATAAATGATTTAATTCACATGCACTTTTATTTAATCATAATTAATTATTAATATGTAATATAATTTAACCGTTATCTTATTTTAATTGTTTTTGTTCAATTCAGTGTTATTCTGTTCAGTTTGATTCAGTTCAGTTTAATTTGATTCAGTTCAGTTCAGTATAATTCGGTCCTGTTCAGCTAGACTAAGTCCACTTCAGTTTAGCTAGTGTGATTCATTTCACTTCAGCTTTATTCAGTTGGGTTCATTTTGATGCATTTCGGTTCATTTTGATTCAATTTACTTCAATTTGATGCAGTTCAGTTTAGTTTGATACAATGTAAAATTTGACCGTAAAATTGAATTGGTATATAAGTATAAATACTATCGTGTGATACAATGTTAAATTCCCCATAACATATATTTTCAAAATATAAACTTTTCACGGGTTTTAGTTATCATTAATGAAAGATATTAAAAATCAAATATTTTTCAAGTCAAACGTTGAACGTCAAAGTGTGCAGATTGAAATAGAACGGATGGAGGAGAAAAGAAAGTGTGTCGCCTAAAAAAATGAGTGAAACTGCAGAAAACTGAAGTGAAATAAACACACGCACACGTAGAGAGATCAGAGAAGAGAGTGAATTTGTGAGACAAAAAGAAAAACTGAAAAGCATCGATCACGAGGAAGGAAAGGGGTGTTTTTGTTCCGGAAATAAATTAATCACAGAGGCTTACTGAGACCGGTAATGGTGGTTCCTCAACGGGACCCCACACTCCCCGACCCTTTTTTAAGTACCACGCTTTCCCCATTCTCTATCGCATCGCATTTTCCATCTCCCGCTCTTTCCCTCTCTTCCCCTCTCCCCAAACAAACCAATTTAAACTTTCAAACTCGCCGCCGATGGAGCTCCCGCTTCCGTTTCCGATTCTCTGCATCGCTACTACTCTACTCTGTTTTCTAACTCCGGCCGCCGCTAGAATTCCCGGCGCCTACACCGGCGGCGACTGGCAGAGCGCCCACGCCACCTTCTACGGAGGCAGCGACGCCTCCGGCACCATGGGTATGTAACTATGTATAATGTTAATGTATTCACCTTCGTTTGCATGCGCGAGATCTGTTACTTTAATGGCGGTTAAAAATTGTGTGTTGTTGTAGGCGGCGCGTGTGGTTACGGCAACCTGTACAGCCAGGGGTATGGAGTGAACACGGGGGCGCTGAGCACGGCGCTGTTCAACGAGGGGCTGAGCTGTGGGGCCTGCTTCGAGCTGAAATGCGCCGGCGATCAGAAATCTTGCCTTTCCGGGAGCCCTACTATTTTGATTACGGCGACGAATTTCTGCCCGCCGAACTACGATTTGCCTAGCGACAACGGCGGGTGGTGCAATCCTCCCAGGCCCCACTTCGACCTCGCCATGCCCATGTTCCTCAAGATCGCCGAGTACAAAGCCGGAATCGTCCCCGTTAACTACCGCCGGTACGTACGCTCATTCCCCCAATTTTCATGCCTTCAGGATTTAATGAATTTGTGATAATTTATCTTCTAATCCTAGTTTTGTTTACTACTACTATAATTCAGGCAAGATTTTCACACTTAAACAGTAATATACAAGTAAGAACTACTAAAAGCAACTAAAAATCCTTGGAAAAAGAAGAATTCCAAATATGTCAATATAAATGACACTGTGTATTATAAACAAATATTAAAATGTGTTGATCCTATTCTAATTGCAAATAGCTTCACTCTATAAGCACCCATAATTAAAGGTTAGCATTTTTGTTAGTGTGATAGATTTACATTATTTGTATCATGTGGTTAAAATATCAATTTTATATAATGTTTAATTTAATTAGTCAAAATGTATTTCTCTTTAAAAAAAATGTTTAAAGTTAGTATGTGCAAGAGGAGGTATATATACTATGATAAATGCTGAATTGATTCGAATTTCTTTACAAGGCTCAAAGATATGGCCGTTTTGTTAATTTATGGAGGAAACCGTGATTTTTGTGACAAAAGAGTAGTACCATGTGATCACCTTCAACTTTAACGCATAAGCTCAGATTTCAGACGCGTTTTTGCTCCACTTTTTTTTTTTGTTATCTTCACCGTACTCTCATGTCAGCTTCTCCCCGGGATCTGAATCCGGGAGAAAGATCCGCGCATCGTGTTCAGGGAATTAACCGTTTTTCCTGGTTATGGGTCCACCGCCCACGCCGTTTCCGTTTCCGTTTCAGTGGGGCCCTCCTCTGCTAAAATGAAAACATGTGATTTTTTTTGCAGGGTTCCATGCAGGAAGGCCAGAGGCATCAGATTTACCATAAACGGACACAAATACTTCAACCTGATTCTGATCACCAACGTCGCCGGCGCCGGCGAC
>JAULKM010026707.1:0-13884 GCA_032355605.1 Rubia tinctorum | reverse complement strand
GCTTGGTCTATACAAATTTATTGGACCAAATGCTCGATTCGGTCATTTTCGCCATGAAAAGCCTCGGGTACCCGAACGTCCCACTATTTATAGCTGAAACGGGTTGGCCTAATGCCGGAGATTATGATCAAATTGGTGCGAATGTGTTCAACGCGGCAATGTACAACCGGAATCTAGTGAAAAAGTTCACGACCACGCCTTCGGCGGGTACACCGGCCAGGCCCAACGTCACAATCCCGGTGAACATTTTTGCTTTGTATAACGAAAATGGAAAGCCCGGCCCAGCAACCGAGCGTCATTTTGGGCTCTTGTACCCTAATGGAACCAATGTTTACGATATAGATTTATCGGGGAAGAGGCCGAACTCGAGCTACTTGCCCATACCTCAACCTATTAACAATGAGCCCTACAAAGGTAAGATTTGGTGTGTGGTGGCCCAAGGTGCAAGATGGGCTCAATTACGGGGCGCGGTGGAGTATGTTTGCGGGCTTGATAACCAGACTTGTGCCGCGATCCAACCAGGTGGAAGTTGTCACAAGCCCAAATGGATCGTCCTACATGCAAGCTATGTGTTCAGCTCTTACTGGGCCCAACATACGAGCAACGGGGAAACATGCTTTTTCAATGGATTAGCCGTTCAGACAATCAAAGATCCGAGTTATTTTTCTTGCAAAATTCCAAGTTTGGATGTTTGATTTCAGAGACATATATATATATATATATCAATTTGGATGATTAAGAAAATATCCAATAATATAGGCAACACTTGTGTATTTTTTTATATTAAAAACATGATTCTTTTCGCTAGAAAAATATTTTATTTTCCAGGTCAATTTTCATATGTAAAGTGAGTTTATGACATTGAGGTATGACTTTCATCATTCCACTAATTTATCTCCCAGAAAAGTAATCTTTCTCCATTGGGAAATTCTAAATTCTTCTCCGCATGAAGTCTGTCTCCTATGAAACCGTTTCATGGTGAGATCAGGAGCTGTTGAGAATATAAGATGAAGGCAAATTAAATTTGGGGTTGTATGCATAATTATTTTAAATTCGGGGTCTTTTTAAAAATGAACAAAAAAAGTGAAGGGTGGAATTGCAATCACGCAAAAGACTAAACATGTTTACCGCCTTCTCCGATGAACTAGAGCCGTTTTCGTCGGCATCTTCACGGCTATCATGTTTCCAATCGGTTATCGTTGTTGTTTCTTGCATTTCGTCGAAGTTTATCACATTTCTTGTTGTCTCGTCGTGTTTTTGGCTGAATTTTAGTCGCCGTTGTCGATTTTCTATTTCTGGAGATATTTTTATTTCCGACGATTTGAATACATGAATGGGGACAAATTGAGGGAATAAAAGAAAGCTCAATTTCTCAAACGACAATGGTGTAGAACCCTACCGAATTGGGGGCCTTAGTGGTCGATGGCGAAGACGGTGAGCGATGTGCGTAGAATTCCTCTGGTAGCCTCTGGTCTTATATTTTTAATGAGGGTAGAACCCCTCCGGCAAACTCAACCTAAGCTATTCTCGTCGGCTTTTGGTACGGGATAAATTATTGAAGCCAACGATGGATTTCAAGGTACAATTAGGTAGGATTGATAGTATTCTCGACGACAATCAATTAGGTAGGGTTGATAGAAGTGTTTTTAGGTGAAATGAGGCCGATTCATTTTTTCGGCAACGGGTCGGGTATGATTCTAAATCGGGTTAGAAGAGTGGATCCAATTTGATTACTTTGGGCTTTTTTGGGTTTGGCCTAATTCCTGAAACTTCATATCTAAATAATAATTCATCAAATTAAAATAGTTATAAACATCATACTCCCTCTGTTTTTCTATGTTTGGCACCATAGGTTTAGGTGTTGTTATTTTTGCAAGTAGAAATGTGTGGTGAGAATTGAGTGAGAAGAGCAAAAAAGTTTAATGAGTGGTTGAAAATGATGTACTTTTTTCCATAAAAGGAAATGTGACAATCTTAGAAAAACATACGAAAATGGCAAGTGTGCCAAACTTAAGAAAACAGAGGGAGTATATAATAGTTAAAAAGTAATTGTAAAAATAAAACAATTTAAAATGGATAAACATCACATAAAAAAACTAAAATAGACATCAAATTCAAATAATCAACATCAAATAAAAATACAAAAAAATACACTAAATTATAGTTAAATATCAAAATAAATTCCAAATATATACATAAAATAAAGATAGGTAAATATCAAATATACACTAAAATATATTCAATTGAATATAGTTAAGTAAAAACACTAAAAATCACATTAAATTAAAAAAAAAGCATCAAATGATTAAACTAAAAAACACATCCAAAAAAAGTTAAAACATCAAATAAAAACACTAAAATATACATCAAATTAGAACAGTTAAACATCAAACCAATACACTAAAAAACATTAAAAAAAAACTTAAATATGCATAAAGGTTAAAACATCAAGTGTCACATTAAAATTTAATACTAATATTGGAAAAATAAAACATCAGTATTAAAATTTAAAAAACTAAATCACACCGTTCAAACATCAAAGCATAAAAAATAAAATAAAATTTAAAACTAAGAAACATTGATATCAATTTTAAAAAAAGTGCGCTAAAAAATTAACACACAATCAAATTAAAACGGTAAATTATGAATTATAATTTAAGATGACAAAATATCACTAACTAGTGTACATGTATAAAGTGTCGAAAATTTAACATGCAAATACAAAATTTACAATAAAAGATCAAAATTTAACTTTAAAACACATGATTTTAGTGAAAAAAAAATATTATGAAAAAATATCACTAGGTTTGGTCGAAATATCAATTACTCAATATGCAACATCAAGTTTGGTAGTAAAAATATGTGCGTCGCGTGTAAATGAGGGAAAAAAATTGATTCACGAATTTCTCCAACCCAGATCTTGACCCACGAGATTCTTACGACCCAGAATCATTAATTCCCCAATTATTTATGCCTAACTCCCCCCAAAATATGGTTTTTGCACCTAGATTTCTCTTTCTTCTCCCAATCTTTCTTTAATTGTATTTGGAACCTCATATCTAATTAAAATTCATTATATTGCACATTTATCCCTGGTCTCACTATGAGACTGATGCGGGGAATTCCTTTCAAAAATTCATAACACCTAGGAAAAACCTAATTAATGTTCCAAGTCATCTTTATGACACCTGCAGGATAAGATCCTAGGAAGTCTCCGGAATCTTCCTGCGAAATTAGTATATGAAGTATATGTAATTGTGGGAAAAGATGCGCTACATGTTCTTCTGCATGGATCAACTATTTATTCTTGATGAGTTCCGCAATCCTTGCAGATCGTGGATCGTGGTTTTAGATCATGGATTTAGTGGTGAGATTATAGGTACGAGCCTTCTTTTCTTCTAGGTTCTCCTAGGATGACTCGCTCTAGGCGAGGTGTTACTTTTAGCGAGATGATCTCTCTTCCCCTATGAAATGTCATTTACTTGGTTTGCGGGACTCGAGGTATTATCTTAGTTTCGGAATTTGCGTGGTAATGGGAGGTGTATACAATAAACCCCCCAAGCCGCAAATGACATGGGAGTGGAGTGTCTGTGTTTTATTATGAGCACATAATAAAATTTAATAGACTAATCACGAAGCTTCATGGGACTTCACGTTAAAGTGTTTATTTTTTTTGTAAAGATAATATTTTCCATTAATTATTTATTTGTACTGGTAAGTAATTATTCCTAGCACTTTTAATGACTGACGGTTCCTTAATCAACCTACTTATGTGACTTGCGTGAGTTAAAAAGGTGCGTTTATTTAGGCATGACTTCTGATGCGAGGATTATAAAAAGTAACTATTTTGATTTTGTGGGGGCATACCTGAAATAATATCGCTATCGTTGAGGTTTTTCTGAACGAGTTCATTTTCAAAGCTTTTAGGTTTTCAAGGTACATTCCTTTACTGTTTTCCTTTATTTGAATATGGTGATTGTTTGATCAGAGTCACCATCTTCTGTAACCCAATCTAATGCGGACCTTGATGGGGTAGAGTGTGGTAGCGACGCTAGCTCCAGGGAGGAGTGTGTAGCTGAAAATAAAGCTATAAAAAGCATAGATGAAGAAGATGGTGTTGTAAATGATAAATCTTTGTCAGAGTTGATGGAATGTCATCCTTCTCTCAATACTTCTAATATTATATTACCAAGGTAGGGGAAAGAGTACGATTCCCCCTTCAAGATATTTTAGTGCTTATAAACATCATTTACTATATGGGTTAGTATTACTTATCTCAAAGTTTTTAGGCTTTTCCTGTATAGATAGAGTGTGGCTCCTACCAAACTTCATCCTCAATGTTTGGTTGTGTTAACATGATATATAGAATTTTTCAAAGATGCTAACAAAGGTTTAGATGTTGAAACTTTTCTTAAATTTTATAAGCTGTGCAGTGTTGGTTCCGAAGGTGTGTTACCCTATCATTCCTAATTTAAGCTTGTCTGCCAGTTTCCTAGTAATTGGATTACTTGAAAAATTGGCATTCCTTTGTTAAGGAAAGAGATGGTATGCCCATTCCTCCCTGAAACTATTCTGTCACAATTGAACCTTAGACTAAAGTAGGAAGATTGAGTAAAGAGAGTCAACTAATTTGGGAAATGTTACATCATGCCGTGGAGATAAAATGTCCTTATAGCAAGCAAGGTTTATTTTACTATAATTCTCCTATGATTGATCTTTTATAATTGATTAATTCGTTGCTTGATTTCTTATATGCATAATAGAGATGACTTTATCTAAAGTTGGTACCAAACCCACAAAGGATGATAAAGGTGGGTAGGAAGGGAGATTTGTATCAAAACGTTCTTCTCGCAAGAAAGTTAAGACTACACATGATATTCCTTCTGGTTTGGCTGGGGTTAGTTATGGTAGCGGGGAAAATGAGCAGGTTCTTGTTGCTGTTATGATAAAAGTTCCATCCTGAATAATAAAGGTTAACTTAATGTTGTTTTATGGGAGATTATTATGATTAGTTGTTGACGATTGAATATAAATTGCAGTTGAGTGATATGATTAAAGAGGTTGGTTAAGAGATGCATGAGAAATTGACGGCTGCTAAAGGGAAGTGTCAAAAATGGAAGTTACTATGGAGGAAAAAACAATGTGAATAAAATCCCGATGGATCAACTTTCTGAGTTGTGAGATGGAGGTTATGCTAATCCTAAATATGATTGTGCTGTAGTTAGTAAGTTATTGAAATCGCGGGTTTCTATAACTTCTTTGGATGACTTTATCCTAAGATTGCGGAGTAGAAGTTGTACCAGGAAATGAAAAGGTTATGAGAGCTAAATCCCATGACAACAATCGTAGGACTTGATAATATATAGACCCCTGATCAGTGTGCTACGCAAGCTGCAGACATCTTAGATAAAATATTTGGAGATGATTGAAGATGACGTACATCCATTCAAAATACTGGCTAACTTTGAGAATTTGTCTCAGTTGCCCTCGTTGGTTGAGCTCAAGGAAAATGAATATGAAAAGTATACAGAGTATAAAGCTGAGAGGGTTGTGACAGATGATAAAGCTATGGTATGGGAGTTGATGAGAGACAAAGTGTCGTTGGAGACAGGGATGTTTGGGCATACAAGTATGCCTGGTAATGCGGAGGGCTCAAGCGTATAAAAGGAAGCTTAGAATGATAGTTTGTCAATGTAATGGTTTTGATGGACGTTTGGGGGCCTTATTTTGTGTTTGTAATGGAATTTTGTTAGTGGAAATGCTTTTGGTGTTTATTATTTTGTTGATTACAGTTTGTGTGAGTAAAATAGTATTGCCAGGACATGTATCATGGTATTCATGATACAACATTTACGAATAGTCATTTATGTTGATGACTGGTGTTGTTCCAGGCGAAGCTTTGACTAATTGTGTCGCTGGGTGGTGATATCTTAGGCGTATGCGAAGCCGTGATCAATTACATCACTACCTTATCATCTTGTTTTCCATTATTTTTTTTCCAATGAAATACACTTTGTATACAAAATGTATTTTGCAAATTATGAAGTTCGGGGTAAGGGTGTTCAACACCCTCAGGCTGGTTAGTTCCCAAGTGTTTATGCGAGGCTGTACCTCCCCCTTTTCCAGTTTGGAGTAAAATGCTTATTATTTGGGCCATTAGTGGGTCCCATTTATGTTATTTTTTTATAATAGGTCATTTTGTTTTCCCAGACCCCTTTTCCACCAGCTGGTTTTTCCAGGATAATGGGGGTTCTTTTTTAATAATTGTTTGGTTCCCCAGGCTTGTTGTGCCTATATTGGGGTTTCTATCCCGGAATTTTCAAATGCACGTGGATAGGTAATTTTACAAGGTGTTTTCATAACTTTTGTGCTAAAATGGATGGTTATGCAAAGTGTGATTTTGTCTTTGGGTATGGTTCAGTACTTTGTACAGTATGGGGAAAGTGGTTGTATAGTTTTGATGAGATATTTTTTTATAAGTGTAGAATACTTTATTGTTTATGTGTTTCAAGTTTTTATTGTATACTTTTGTTATCTTTTGACAGAATTGGCAAATGAGATTAGTGAATTTGATGGGGAGGAAGGTGGTGGTTATATGACCTCATCTTAGAAACCATTGGATGGTCGCGAAGGGGAACGGACGTGGGTTTCATCGTCCAGCTCCACCTCAAATGACTGTTGGGGGATATACGGTGGAGATGGTGGTTTTAATCCTAGCTACCACTTGTACTTCCTTTAGACTGGTCTAGCATTTTTCTTCGAACCGTTATAATATTGATGTTCCTAGGGTCACTACCTAAATAAAAATGGGGGAATGTAATATATTTTCCCATTCTCTTTGAAGGTTATGTAAGGATCATCATCAAATTGTATTCTGCGTCATTCGACGTTGTATTTTTTAGGGTTCTAGGCTCACTCAGTGTGTATCATATTCATTGTGTATCTAGTTTTTTTTGTGAGATCTAGAACGTTGTTCTTGCTGTATCAATTTTCATATAGTAGTCCTATGGTTGTTTCTTCTTGAGGTCTACGTCTTCTAGTATGGGGATGGGTTCCTAACATGATAAGTCGCGAAGTTTGTATTGTATGTAAGTCTGTTATGTCAGTGCGAGGTTGACACTATGTCACCTTATCCGACATTGGTGCAACGTTGCACCATGTGAGGCGGATTTCAAAATGGTTCAAAATGACGTCGTTCCAAAACGGTATAACTAGGGGGACCCTAGCAATCAGTTCAAGTTTCTCTTCACAAGTTTCCAGTGAATTCCAACAGTCTCCTCCCTCCCTTATCTTCTCTCTTGGAAAAAAGTATGGTTTTCTAATCTCCTAACACCTACCTTTTGTATTACCTAGTTTACATTATTCTATCTGTGGTCTGTGAATGTGTTCTATTTTTTTGGTTATCTAGTTTTTCTTAGATTTATGAGAGGGTGAACTTTCCTTGACTGTAAAAATAGGTACTATGTTTTGGTATGTCTCCAAAGGGTTTTTGTTTAATTTTATGTTGATAAAGCTTCATTTTTTCTGGGTTTATGTGTTTCTTCTTGTAGCTTCCTCTGATACCTTCGACGTTGGTAAACTGTCTGCCACAACTCGATTTATGCGATTAGGGTGCAAGATTCTCATTTCTAGCAGCCTGTTCTTCAATATGAGACGTCGCATCTATGTTGATCTAACCTTCGGTATGACCGAAATGTTACTGATGTCGCATTATGGCTTCTAAGTTTACTTTGGAATTACATATGTGACCACGTTCTTGTGTCAATCATGTGTTCAGTTTTATCAACCACTTAGCGAAGCCGCTGGTACATGTCGACCACACCACTGCTTTGGACCGATATGTACCTGCGACTCATTTCCGACGTTGCACCTTGCATTCCATAGGTCGGTTCATGCATAACATTTTTACTTTTGATGCAGGACTAATGGCTGTCAAAAGATCGTCTAATCGGCCCTATTTATGTTTTTTTACCAATTTACATGTACATTTACTAACACAGCTTCACACTTTATAACAACTAATATATTTTTTTGTTTTCGTACAGTTCACCGTATAACGGAGCAACCCAGAGTCTGTTTTCTTCGACCTTGAACATCATAAGATGGCTGTTGATCGCCCACGTTTCCATTGCACTCCAAAGCAGCAAAATTTGGGGGAAAACCCAACTTTGGTAAGGTAATTGAAATTAATATTAATTGTTGGTAATTGCTTATACATATACATATACATATACATATACATATACATATACATATACATATATATATATGTATATATATATATATATTTATATGAACATTTTTTGGATGACTTAGTACATCCCAAGGTACGTTGTGCCACTACTGCTGATTGAAAAGACCCTCGTTAAGCTAAGGTGCTACGAGACAGAGTGGTGAATGAACTACTCAGGGGGTGGGAAGATCAAGGCCCTGTCCCCAAAGGGGTTGGGTTAGTTCATTATGAAAATTGCCAACGTATTGGGGACACCTTGTTCTTCGAGGTTATAGAAGCTGGGGGCCTGATTGTCTTCAAGGTCATCATACTGCGAGTTGATTGAACATATTTCTGTTTTGTTGGAACCTAAACAATTATTAATCGAATTTATGTAGTAATTGTAAGGATATTTTCATGACTAGTACAGTTTCTCTAATTATTTCACTGACTTATTTGAACAATATATAATTGATTGTATGTGCGATTTGATCTGTGTATGAGTTTAAAAATCAATTTCAACCGTACCATTCAAGAAATTTTTCTACAATCGTTTCAAAAACCATTGAACAAATACTTTTGTAGATTGGCGTGAATCACTTTCAAACAACTACAACCTATAAACGTTAGCCGATGTGAAACAAAATGAGAACGCCAATCTAGAAGAAAAGGCACGGGAACTTCTTTTCCAGCACCTTCAAATTCCTTTCTTGTTGGTTGTTGGGGTTTTCCATCTTATTCCACCTTTTTCAATCGTAACATAGCAAAACTAACCTTTTAAATGTTCAAATAATATTTCATATTTTTTCAAAGTAAAAATTTTCTAACTAGAACTATCATTTTACATAACTGCGATCTCGGTGCACCTCGTACTGTATGTCGTTGAAAATGACTTATAGTGCGATATTGGCAGGTATTTTAAACAGCATATGTGACGTCGTACACTATTAAGTAAGATTATTTACTTTGATCCCTTGCCTTTTTTACTTCGATTAAAATACTAATCGAGATAAAAGATAAGTATTTTTACCCCTGTTATTTTTTAATCGAGGTACTAAATAATATTTACTTCAAAAATAAAAGGGTTAAATAATTTTCTAACCTTACCTTTAGGCTGCAAGTGTCAATATAACCCTGCAAAAATGAGAAAATGCCACAATAACCCTAACTTTATGATGTATGTGCCAATCTAACCATGGAAGCCATTGACTCCAATAGTCAACATTGGAATTGGCTGGATTTTAAGAAAATGACAATTTTACCCTCAAATAAAAAAGTAAAGAAAAAATGGAAAAGCCTCTTATTTCTTTGTTATTAATTTAGGGGTAAATTTGTCATTTCCTTAAAATCCGACCAGTTTCGGTGTTGACTATTGAAGTCAATGCCTTCCAAGGTTAAATTGACACGTACATCATAAAGTTAAAGTTATTTCGACATTTTATCATTTTGCAAGATTATATTGGCACTTTCAAGTTAGAGGTAGGGTTATTTTAGCACTTTAATCTATTTTTAAACCAACGCGAAACCGCCATAATTTAGAGCCAAAAGCATATTCCTTTTCGCCACTAGTACTGTTTGGTAGCTCCAAAACAAATAAAGCTTTAGTTGGTGAATGCATTACTTTTCTTTATTAATAAAAAAATAGTTACTTTAAGGCAAACAAATGTTGAGTTGTTAGAACGTGCTGCTTTATAAATTTAATACAAATGAATTGAAAAAGATCCTCTCAAATCAGAATAATAATGATGGTATTTTCTTAAACGGGAAAAAACGTTATTTTAAAACAGATACTCCTCCGTCACTTTTATTGTGTCTTATGTCACTATTCATCAATTTTATTGGTATTATTTAAATTGTAAAAAATTATAAACATATAAATATAAAAATTATTTTGTGATATATTATTACATTCATCTTAACATATATTTTAAAAATATATAAATTTTATAATTTATTGTTAGAGTCCGTCTCTTGAAAGATGGTTTTTTCATAAGTTATGGAAAGACCAAGGTTTAAACGGAAAATTTGAAGAAATCAAAATAAAATTTTTGGGTTGTATTAATCGGGTCATAAACTTATCACTCCTACATGTTGGATAATAAAAATTTTAATATTGCCACTCAAATCTTTTACCCTTCTATAATTCCAATTCAACCCTGTCTTTCCATATGAATATGGAAAGATGGGTTTTCCAAAACTTTGCCTTATTATCATACATAATTTAAAAAATTAAAATAATAAAATTATCAATGAATAATTTTAAAAAGAGTAAGTAAGTCACAATTAAATGGACGGAGGAAATATCTTGTTTCGGTTTGGACAAGTGGGATTGAATAGAAAAAGACCCTCTTATATTTTAGTACGGAATCGTGGTGGTCTTTTCTTAACCGGAAACAATTGTTATTCTAAAATTGATTTATTGTTCAGGTTTGGACATGTGCCTTAAATAGGTTTGGACATGTGCCTTAATATTTAAGAGGAGGTCTATTAATAGGTGGTCCGTCCTTAAGTTATTAGGAGTTTATTGTATTTTTTTATTTATACACTGCATTTGTTAATTTAAATAATAAATTTTAAATTTAAGAAAAGTATTTATAAGTTAAGTATTGTACTTTTACATAACAATTCTTATATTTTTACATTAAAAAACACATTATCACATGTTTTAACTTATAAAATTAAATATTTAAATTCAGAATAAAGTGCTAAAATAACCCTATCTTTTGACTGAAAATGCCAATATAATCCTGCAATCTCATAAAGTGTCAATCTAACCTTTGACTATGCTGACTTTTTAGTTAACGTTTGTTTGGCCAGATTTTTGGTAAAAAGATGATTTTGCCCCTGACTTAATAAAGAAAAAAAGGAAAACCCTTTCTTTCCCCATTTTTTCTATCGCCAGATTCACCACCCCCCTTTTCTTTCCCCATTTTTTCGTCTTCCCCCGTCCCATACAGTACTTAAGATGGTAGGGCAATTGATTCAGCACCACTGGGGGTGGTCTCAGAGAGGAGGAGGGCGAGGGGAGAGGGAGGAGGAGGGTTGTGAGGGGAGGGGAGAGGAGAGGAAGGAGGAGGGCGATGGCGAGGGGTGGGTGGGGAGAGGGTGGCGGAGACAAGTGAGGGGAGAGAGTGACAGAGGCTAGGGTCTGGCGATGGTAAGGACGATGGGACGACGACAACGAGAGCGACACTCAACCACGAAGCCCAATTCCCAATTCTTCTTCAGAAGGATTCTTCCATCGAGTTGTTTCAATTTCTGCATAATTTTGATTGGTTCCACGGCCGGGTTAGGAAGAATCGGTGGGTCGTTATCGTTGCCCGGGACTGGAGGGCCCCGGTGTCCTTCTCGGAGAAAATTGTTGTCAAGAAAGCTGAGAATTAGGTACTATAAAAGAAGCTGAATGTACTGGTGGCCCAAGGCAGGATCAGAGGGCTGGTTTTCGTGCTGGCGGCGAAACATCGAGGGTTTGAAGTTATGGTGTTTGAGAAGGATTTTAGTGCCATAAGAGAGAGAAATGCTTTGATTGTTGTGGAAGCCATTGATATGGATGTTGCAGAAGAGATTATGAACGCTGGATGTATCATTGTGGATAGGAGTAATAGATTGGCTTCCTCGATGGCGGCAACAACGACTGAGCAGGGCAGCTGTGGCGTTAGGTTTTGAAGAAGAAATATAGGTTTGTCATTAGGGGTATTTTTTTGTCATTTCAGTTTCTGGTCATGTCTGAATTCATTTGGTCAATGCCGAAATTAAGGAGTTTAGTTATATCAGCAAAAATGTTTTGAAAGTTAGGGTTAAATTGGCATATACGATAATTAGTTAGGGTTAAATTTGCATTTTTATCCTAAAGTTAGGGTTATAAATGTATTTTACCCTTAAATTTCAAAGATACAATTTTAATGTTAGAAAGGAAAGTGGCCTGTCCATACATAAATTATGGACATGCCAGCTTTCTTGAAACTTCCTCAATATTTACACTAGTGCAAAACATGGGAGTCAACGACGGTTAAAGTGGCCTAGGACGACAATTTTGACATGCCATCCCTGAGTTGGTATGCCTCCTCAAAGTCAAAATATAGTTAGTATTGGTTTAGGGTTTAATCCTTGATGGACTAGAAGGCCTAATATGATTTGATCTAGGGTTTAAGGGCTTTATAATAAATAGAAGGATTTTGTACCATTGCCAAAAGCCACCACCATAGAGAGAGTTAGAGAGGAGAAACTTGTGAAGTGTTCTTCCTCTTTAACTATGGTGAAGAAGGGGTTGGTTAGACATTTTATGTTGAGAGATAAGATTGTATTTTTCAAGGTTCTTTCTATTTTCTAGTGGATTGGAATCGTTTGATTCTTGTGGTTTTTTCCGATTTGGAGTTTTCACGTAAAATTCATGTGTTTGTTCTTTTGATTATTGTTTGTGTCTTGTTCAGGGAGGGATTTTTAATCTTGATATGGTGAAGATCGAGGTTTAAATTCCCAACACCCTGGCACCGTCATTGTTCATCGTACCATAATGCACACCGTGTTATAGTAATTACCACAACTTTGATACCTCCATGGTTCCCATTTTTAATGTTGTCCAATTGTCCGATTTTAATTGTCAGTAGGGTAATCAGTTAGTTGGTGTGGTCTTAGAAGTAGTAGTTGTGATATCTGAAATTAGGCTTTTTTTGCTTTTCGAACGTTTTCTTGTCGATCCTATGATAGTTACGATTTCGGTTCTCCTATCAGAAATTGTAGTCATTTTTTAATTTTACGAATTAGAAACTGTCTACAGTGACGTGGTTACACGCACACTTTTGTATCAAAATTAAAATTATTTGCATAACACCTTGTGTATTACAACCAAACAAAATGAAGAAAAATATCTATAGGAACCACTAGTGACAAGAACTTTTAATAAAACTCTTAGCATTGAATACAGATTCACCTGCATAAAATGTATTGTAAATGAACACGACCAAATGGTATAGAAGTATACTATTGTAAGGGCCACTGCGAGATAGCCTTCCTCTAACCTATTGTTGAGAATTTTATCATTTTCCTTAAATTTTGAAGTGGGATTGGAGCGATCAACTGGTGCCACCATCACCTTGACACTATATTTTCAAGCATACATAACATAAAACAACGAACATGGAATTCTTAAAGCTAGTCAACATCAATAGGTCGTAAAAGTTGGGCATTTTGCATCTGCCCCAAATAAAAATTACCTCTGATTCCATTTTTTTCTTATAATGTCGTTGTGCCCCATGACAATTTGGTTTCGGTCTATCTTGTTTTTCCTGGTTGGTTTTCTTTGGAATTACATCCTTGTATGGAATGAATTTCACCTACACAAACCCAAGTAAAGTACGTTACTATTTTTACCAATGAACACGAGCAAGAACGATGCTATACGGTTTACTGCAAAATCTAAATTTTAAAGATAAGGAGTAACATTGAGCTTCTATGGCAATGGAGATTATCGACAATGGAAGCCTTATTAACATAGGTATCTACATTCAATTAATAGTGTTCATAAAAAACATAGCAGAAACAACCGTTTCTTCAGATCCAAAATTGAAAGTGTTGAGAAATTACCTTCTAAAATATTTTGAATGTCCTCCCCTCGTGATGAATCCATGCAATTGAATTGGTGGTTCAGTGTGGAAAAGCAAAACAGGGACGAA
>JAULKM010026696.1:0-13884 GCA_032355605.1 Rubia tinctorum | reverse complement strand
ATATATATATATATATCTAGGCTTATATTCACCCTTGTATGCATGAACCCTTAGGAATATCCCTCTTCTCTGTGGACAACCCTGACTTTCCAACTATCTACTTAGTTGTATTTAGCAAGCATATTGGGCTTAAAAATAGTGTCTTTGAGAGGTACGACAACGACCTCCATGTTCAAGTCTTGAGCGATAAATAAATATGCATATTGTTGTGTTCAGTGTACTCTCAAAAATTGGTTCCCATAATTGAAATAAATTAAGGAGTGCCCAAACCAAATTAGTCTGAATCCAATGGCCGGAAAAATTTTGAAGTGCGTAAAGGGTCTAGTTTGGCCAAACAGGACCCGTTCGCTAGACTAGTCCCATCAGATGTGAAGGCCTCAAATTTGGAGTTGAAACCATTACAACCCAATCTGAAGTATGGTTATTGCAAGGTTGACGATACTCTTCCAATAGATATGGAGTCATTAAAATGTGAGGAAGAAATTCCACTGCACACCACCCCACTCAAATGATAGAATCTGAAAGTCTGGTCTAAAACTATAAACGACAGAGCTACTAGGAGGCAACCCATTTTTCTTTGTTTTAATTTGTTTATTCCAAAACAATAATCCAAAAATTTAAATATACAAAGAAATACAAAAAATGAAAAAATGAAAAATCTTCAAAAAAAGAAAAGAAAAAAGAAGATGTACTGAATTTGAATCATGTCTTAATGTTTCAATTTTTTATGTGCATAATTCCACGAGGAAATGCCACTACGATCGTCCCCTGACCAGAATGAGCACATCCCCTTAACCCTTCACAGTGTGGCTGGCCCCTCTCAATAAGTCCTTTAATCCCCTTTTTTTGTTTCTTTTTATATTTTTAGTCATTTGTTATTTTGTTGAGTCCTCCTTATATTTTTACTAAAATTTCTTGAGGGCAAGCAAGGTTTAATTGTGAGGAGATTTAACTATTTAAATGTTAATGTCAATTTAAAAAATACAAAAAGATTTTTTTTGAGTCAAGTCAAATTCAGCACACTATTCTTGGTGGTATTGTACTTTGATGGACCGAACTTGCTAATAATAAACCTCTTGTGTGATATATTTGGCTATTTGATACACTTCTAAAAATAATTGGTAAAGGATTCCAAAATAAGTGGTGTAAATTTGCCTAAATAAGACTTGGGATGATGAAAACAGACAAGTAATTGAACATTTTTATCCTAGTAAACTGAGGTTTGATCTAGAGTAGAGCAGTCTCTGCATCAATTTCCTTTGTGAGAGATATTGACATGACTTGAATTATTTTTTGTGAAAATGATGAAAGACATTAGGATCTAACCCCACAACTTATATTACCTACCTTACATCACCCCTAGTTACCCATTTGAAGTCTTGGTTGTTTCTTTGTTTCAGCCACATTAAAATGAAGCCAAAACCTATTTTATACCCTCTTTTGTTCCATATATATATGGATGCTTGTGATTAGGATAGATTTTTCAGATTATTTGGTGTTTTTGGCCTCTAAAAAAAATCAGTTAGTACCTTTATTTTGATGTATAAATTAACCGTGTGGTACTACTTTTACAAGAGCAGTAGAATGATAAGAAAAAAAGAGATTCGGTGCTTGAAAGTTCGGAAAAAAGGTTGAAGTGCCAAATAAAACTAAAGAAAAATCGAAAAAGAAAATAAATCAGAAAAATGAAAAAGAATAAAAAATTACAGCACCGACACTTGGTGTTTACAATCAGTTTTGAGCAAAAAATTCAATATTATGATTGCTGGATTTGTTTTCGTGGATTGAGAAAGTTTTGGGATGAATGAGCATGCATGTATATTTTACATTTGAAGTTTAGAACCCTTAGGCCTTACTTTATTTTTTATGCCCCTAGCCCTGTTACAACTTTGAATAAAGACCTTTCTAATTTGCATTAAGTTATTCGAGTATTTCCATGTGAACTTCATATATATGAGTGACTGTCCCTTACATCTAGAGCGAATATGTGAAACGTGAGAAATGTTCGATGTAGAATTGATTTTGACAAAAAGTTAAGGGCTGGTTTTCATTGATTTGAGGATGGTTTTACTCATGTTATCTGAAGGGTGTGATAGTGTCAAGTGTGTTATACATGACCCTTATTTGTAAGGTAACGGTTGTCTATAGATCAAGAAATCAAGGATTGGTATGCTGAGTTTGATTGTTTGTTTTATTCTGTAGTTACTTTCTTTTATTATTTTTCTTTTGAGTCTTTCTTTGACTCAGTAATGGATACTTAGGACTTGTGTAATAAACAACATGATTTGATTCCTTATTTCATACCTCAGGCAAGTATGACTCAAGTGTGAGGATATTTGATGTGTATTAATTTTGTTTATTTTATTTTATTTTATTGGGGTTTATTGTGATTTTATTGGATTATTGTGCGCTTTATATGTATTATTTGTCACTGATTACAGGTTTATGGGATTGAGAGGAATTTGGAGCAAAATGAGGAGGATATGAAAATTATTGCAAAAAGAAGACAGTCAAAATGTTAGGTAGAAAGATTCGGACGTATGCATGTGCAGATTTGGGAAATATTTTGGAGCTGATTTAGAGATATATTTGGACTGATTTGATTGAGTATATGATATGATTTTAAGAGATATTCATGGAGATTTGTTTTTAGATTTTATTAGATTATGATTTTTATTCCTTATTTAGATAAGGATAAGATTAGAGTTCAAATTTGGAAGGGATTTAGATGATCTTTTGGGCCGAGTCTCTCCTCTATATAAGAGGCTTCAGTTTAGACATTTACTTACGCACTTTTAGCTTAGAATCAATTCAAAATTTTGCAGATATTTTTTTAAAATTATTTCAAGAATCATTTCCGCCGCAAAGGGTTCAGTTTGCCCAAACGGAAACCGTTTTTCTGTGAGTAATTCCCTTTCTTAGTTTAATTTTAAAAAATAAAAAAGTATTTTTAAAATGAAAAAAAATCAATATGATCTTCGATCTGAAAAATCATAAACATCATATACAACTAGCAAAACATCAATTGAATACATAAGATATCGACTAAAAAATTGCAGCAAAAAATACATTAAAATTTTTAACAAAACATCAAATGTAAATCATAAACATTATAAATTGAAAATCAAAAAACAAAAAATTGTAAATTATAAATTTTTTAAAAAACTACGAACATCAACTTTATCACTCATAAGCTACAAACATTAATTCCCATCACCTAAAACTCACCCGGAAAATAAAAAAACGTCATCATGAGAAAAAAAACACTTCAAACATTAACCTATATCACCAAAAAAACTTAAAAAATCAACTCCTATCACCTAAACCCATATAACCCCAAAAAACTACAAATCACGACTCATATCAACTAAATCTCACCCGAAAAATGAAAAAAATTAACATCACCTATAGTAAAAAAACCATTAAACGAAAAATGAAAAAATTAACTAAAACCATTAATCGAAAATTCATAGTACTTCAATAGTATAATTTCTTACCTCTGAAAATCCTAAAACATAAACAAATTTTAATTTATCATTTAAAAAAAACTACAAACATCAACCTATATCACCCAAAAGCTACAAACATCAACTCCTACACCTAAACCTCATCCAGAAAATGAAAAACATCAACTTGAGGATAAAACCACAAACATCAACCTGTATTACCAAAAAGCTACAAACTTTAATTCCTGTCACCTAAACCTCAAAAAAATGTAAAATATCAACATGAGATTTATTTTTTAGAAAAACTACAAATATCAATCCATATCACCCAAGAAAGTTACAAAACATCTGTTCATATCAATTAAACCTCACCCAAATAATCAAAAACATCAGCAGGAGAGAAAAAAAATTCAAACGTCAACAAAAAACCTACAGTAGCTCATGAGTAGAGAGATTCTTTAAAAAAAGGCACTGGTAGGAATTGAACTCAAGTTTATGATGCCAATGTCCAGATTAGTAACCACTACACCAATGGACCATTATTAAACATATTCTCAGATAAATAATGTTAAACCTGAACATGTCGTTGGAAAAAATAAAACACAAAATTAAGCCTCACCTCTCAGACGCCGAAGATCAGACACTGTCCATCGTTTGTTCTCCGTCACCACCTTCTATACGTCGGCAGAGTCAATAATCTCGCACGAGCCTTCTACTCCACGTAGTGCGTGGATCTCACTCGCCTGGCTTAGAAATTGTTTTTCTGCCTCACCTCACCGGCGGAACTATGGTACAATTTCATTAGTTCGCCAGCGGAACTACTGAGACGGAGCTAGGGTTTCAGCCCTACGATTGAGCTAGGGAAAGGGAAAATCATATCAGATCACCAGTGAAGAAGAATCAGAAGAATAACCAGATTGGCGGAGTTTTTTTACTGAAATGTTTTGTTAAAAAATTAGAACATGGAAAATACACCCGCAGAATCGCAAGTTTTCTGAATCCATGTGCCCGGAATCGGACCAAAGCCGCTGCCCTCAAAATTACCTTTGGCAAGAAAATGACCTCGACGGATTTTCAAAGATCACTTTCAACTACTAGGATTAGGGAGAACTTGGTGGATCGCTTAAATCTCAGCAATGCAGCCTCATGGAAGCAAACCAGAATCATCGACACTGATATGGGTTCAATCTGGGAAGTCGATTGTAATCAAGGTTTAGTGTAGAAAATAAGGATGTAATATTGTAATTGTATTGATGATCTGGGTTACAATATATAACAGTGCAAGATACACAGAATCAGAAAAAGGAAAATGATTCCAAACTAAATACAAGTAATATTTACATTTTAATTCTATTCTTAAATATTCCTCCTCATATAGATGAAGTATACCCAACTTTCCAAGTAGTAGTTAAACCTTGCTACGTCCAAGAGCTTTCGTGAGCAAATCCACAAACCGATTAGAAGTGCTGATATGATGAGTGACGATAGTACCAAACTGGACAAGATCGTGGATGAAATGACAATCAACCTACATTTTCTTTGTACGTTCATGGAAAACAGGATTGGCCGCAATATGAAGAGCATACCGACTGTAAAAAAATAGTCGCATGGGGGTAGATTGCACAACACCTAAGTCTCAAAGTAACGACTTAAGCCATAATAACTCAAAGCAAGTGACTGCCACTGCACGATACTCTGCTATAGAAAAAGAACGAGAAACTATAGGTTGGTTCTTGGTCTTGCATGAAATTGGATAATCACCAATCATCACAAAATACCCAGAAAGAGAACTTCGTGTAATGGGACAAGCAAGCTAGTCAAAATCATAGAAAGCAGTCAACTGTAAAGAATTACGTGAAAAGAGGAATAAACCTTAACCAGGATGATTCTTCAAGTATTGCAAAACCTGGATAGAAGCTTGCCAGTGAAGAACATAGGAATACTTCATATATTGAGTAAGCGTATGAACCGAATAACTGAGCTCAGGGCATGTAATGGTAAGGAAATTGAGATGACTAACTAGGCACCGATACTACTCAAGATCATCATTAAAGGCCCTTCTACGTGCACAAGATCTTGTTGTTGATCCATCAAAAAATTAATTGGTTTAGTAGCCAATAAACTAGTATCTGATAAAATGTCAAGGGCATATTTCCTTTGTGAAATAAAAATCCCATCCAGTATTCTAGTAATCTCTATATCCAAGAAATACATAAGTATACCAAGATCCTTTATATTAAAACAAGAGCTCAAGTATTTGTTGAACTCAGAAATTAGCCACGAAGAACTACCAACAATCACCAAGTTATTCACATAGATAAGCACATGCAAAGAAACCGAGCCACATGAGTAAACCAATGTAGAGTAATTAGCCTTACTCCTAAAAAATTTAAAAAGGGGGGAGAACATGTGCCAACTTCGAAAACCAGTTGTAAGGAGTTTGTCGTAAATTGTGAAGAGATTTCTAAAGCCGACAGACCAGGGCGGGAGGTGCAGAAGAGCCAGCAAGAGGACGCATGAAAACCTCTTCATGAAGATCACCATTTAGAAAAGAATTATGGACGTTCATCTGATGAAGTTCCCTGTCACGAATGACAACAACCTACAAAAATTGACAAACTGAACTCATCTTTTCAATAGGAGCTAACGTATCAGTATAGCCAGTTCCTTTAATTTTATTATTAAGGAGAACCACCAGACGTGATTTGTGACGTTCAATGGTACCATCATATTTGAACCTGGTATGATAAAGCCATTCACATCTAATTGTAGTCTTATCTGAAGGAAGAGAAGCCATAGTCCAAATCTTGTTACGCTCAAGAGCATTACACTCACCAACCATAGTATCATGCCAAAATCTAGGATGTGAACCAGAAATTTATCACAATTTACATTATCAGTTAAAGGATAGAGTACACCTAAGGAAAGTCATAGAGACTGAGTGAGTAAAGCATAGTCATTCAAGTAAGCAATAGGTTGAAGATCACGATAAATCTAACGAGAAAATAACTGATTGGCCGAGGCAGGCAGTGCAAAGCAGTGTCTGGAAGAAGAAACGAGGCTACTGGCCGCATTGCAGTAGGCAATGGTGAGTCGGGTGGTGGTAGCAGAGGGGTTGTGGCCTGGGCAGGCAGAGGAATTATAGCGGTCAACGGAGGCGGCTGGGATTATGCAGAGGCCAGAGAAGAATGATCAGTGGCCCCGACGGTGGCAAGAGAGGAGCCCTGGCCAAGGGAGTTCTTGCAGGTTCTCTGATCAGCGGCGGTGTGGTTGCGTCACTATTCCTATACAACAAATGGGTAGGCGATCTTCATCGGAAAATCATCAAACTAAGGTTTAATTTTTGACTGTGTAGGCTGAGTAGGTACAGATGGCACAACAAACGGGAACTGGTCTTCGTAAAAAATAGCATAACGATTATTGGAGAAGGTGTATGATCCAAATTATAGAGGCACGATACCCAAGAAAAATGCAGCGTCGACTTCTCAGAGCAAACTTGTCACGAAATCTGGGAATATGTGAGGAAAAACACTAGAAACGAAAGACGCACAAAAACTTGTAGTACAGAGTGTGACCATAAAGTAACTCGATTAGTATTTGGCTGTTAATTTCCTTCATCGGTGTCCGGTTAATTAAAAAAAAGTAGTGAGCACACACTCTCACCAAAAATCAATTGGAATATTAGCTTCAAAATGCAAAGTACGAGCGACATTTAACAGATGACGATGCTTGTGCTTTAGACGACCATTCTTCTGTGCTAAATCAACCATGAAAGTCTCAAAAATGATTCCATATTCAAGAAATTAAGATCGGAAAGGTAGACACCCTGTACCACTATTAGCACGAACATGACAAATAATGCGACCAAAATGATTCTCGATCAAAGCATACAATTCTTTAGATCTAGAAGCTATATCTGACTTAGCCACTAATAAATAAACCCAAACCGCTTGGGAATAATCATCACCTACAATAAAAAAATGCACTACTAGAAGATTGTGAGTTATAAGGCCATCAAACATCACAATTCAACTAAAGAAATTGCATTTGAAAAAATAAAAGGAAAACTATGTCTAGTCTGCTTTGCTCAATGGCACACAGAGCAAGGAGCAGAAGTATTATTTGTGCTAAAATCAAGAGTAGGAATAGAAGACATCACCATAGAGGATGGATGCCCAAGACAATGATGCCATATATCAAAAGGGGATGCTGAAAAAGAAGCAACCCTCGGAACTGACTATAGGATATGAGACTGAACGTGCGTATCTAGCAGACGAAGCCAATAACCGCCCCGCCGTTGTTCACCCATGCCAATCACAGTCATAGTACTGATTTTCTGTACAATATTCAATAAGAAAATCTAGACATTTTAAAGCAAACAACAATCTAGAGTATGATAATAAATGACATCGGAGTGTAGGTATATAAAGCACATGAGTAAGAGTGGTTTCTCCAAAATGTATAGAATCATAATATGCAGCATAAAAGAAAAGTCCATCAAACCGTAGAACATTAACAGAATGGGTAGCAACAATAATATCAATAAGAGGTGCCTTGCCACTTGTCATGTGATATGAGGCTCTCGAATCAAGAATCCAAGTTAAAGTTGGCATACCTGACCCATGGTCAGAAATAGAACTTAAATGATTAAATAAATTGATGGTCATACTCCATTGGTCATCAAATAGAGTAGTACAAAAGTAAGATTTGGTAGTATTGCTGGAGGAGGATACGGCCATAAATCCTGGAGGCAACATCACTACGGAGGTGAACAACAACAAGGCACAACGGCGCTGGGGCTGGAAAGCACGAGCGACATTTAACAACGGCGAACAACCGTAAAGCACAAGCGACATCTAACAGATGACGATACTTATGCACTACACGACCATTCTTCTGTGGTGTATCAACCATTGAAGTCTCAAAAATGATGTCTGATTCAACAAAGTAGGATCGGAAAGGTAGAAACTCTGCACCACTATTAGAACGGACACGGCGAATAGTGCGACCAAAATGATTCTTGATCAAAGCATAAAATTCTTTAGATCTAGAAACTATGTTTGACTTAGCCACTAATCAATTAACCCAAACTTCTTGGGAATAATCATCAACTATAGTAAAAAAATGAAATGCACCACTAGAAGATGGTGAGCTATAAGGCCATCAAACATCAAAATTCAACTAAAGAAATTGCATTTGAAAAAATAAAAGGAAAACTATGTCTAGTCTTCTTTGCTATATGACACATAGGACAAGGAGCAGAAGTATTATTTGTGCTAAAATCAAGTGTAGGAATAGAAAACATCACCATAGAGGATGGATGCGCAAGATATTGATGAAATATATCAAAAGGGGATGCTGAAACGAAAGCAATTATCAGAACTAACTGTGGGATATGGGGCTGAACGTGTGTATCTAGTAGACGAAGCCAATAACCCCCCGATGTTGTTCACCCATGCCAATCAAAATTATAGTACTAATTTTTTGTACAATTTTCAATAAGAAAATTTAGGCATTTTAAAGAAAACAACAATCTAGACCACGATAATAAATGGCATCACAGTGTAGGTATATAAAGCACATGAGTAAGACTGGTTTCTCCAAAACGTATAGAACCATAATATGCATCATAAAATGCAAATCCATCAAGCCCTAGAACATTAATGGAATGGGTAGCAGCAATAATATCAAAGAGGTGCCTTTCCACTAGTCATGTGATATGAGGCTATCAAATCAAGAATCCAAGTTAAAGTTGGCATACATGACCCATGATCAGAAATAGAACTGAACTGATTAAATAAATTGACGGTTATGCTCCATTGGTCATCAAATAGTGTAGGGCCAAATTAAGATTGGGTGGGTTACTGGAGGAGGCTACCACCACAAATCCTGGAGGTAATGTCACTGCGGCGGCAAACAACGGCAAGGCACGGCGGTGCTTGGAAAGCATGAGCGACATTAAACAATGGCAAACAACGGCAAAACACGAATGACATTTAACAGATGACAATCCTTGTGCTCTACACGACCATTATTCTTCGGTGTATCAACCATGGAAGTCTAAAAAATGATGCCAGATTCAACAAGTAGGATCGCAAAGGTAGAAACGCTATACCACTATTAGCACGGACACGTCGAATAGTGTGGCAAAAATAATTCTTGATCAAAGCATAAAATTCTTTAGATCTAGAAGCTATATCTTACTTAGGCACTAATAAATAAACCCAAACCGCTCAGGAATTATCATCAACTACAGTAAAAAAATTAAAAATCACCACTATAAGATGGTGAGCTAGAAGGCAATCAAACATCTCAATTCAACTAAAGAAATTGCATTTGAAAAAATAAAAGGAAATGTATGTCTAGTCTGCTTTGCTCTATGACCCACAGAGCAAGGAGAAGAGGTATTATTTGTGCTAAAATCATGAGTAGGAATAGAAAACATAACCATAGAGAATGGATGCCCATGATATTGATGTCATATATCAAAAGGAGATGCTGAAACAGATTCAACGATCGGAACTGACTGTGGGATATGAGACTGAACGTGCATATTCAGTATACGAAACCAATAACCCCCGGTGCTGTTCACCCGTGCCAATCACAGTCCTAGTACTGATTTTGTGTACAATTTCTAGCAAGAAAATCTAGACATTTTAAAGCAAACGACAATTTAGAGCATGATAATAAATGGCATCGCAGTGTAGGTATATAAAGCACATGAGTAAGAGTGGTATCTCTAAAACGTATAGAACCATAATATGCAATGTACAACACAAATTCATCAAGCCGTAAAACATTAACGAAATGGGTAGCAACAATAATATCAATAAGAGGTGCCTCACCACTAGTCATGTGATATGAGGCTCTCAAATCAAGAATCCAACTTAAAGTAGGTGTACCTGACCCACAGTCAGAAATAGAACTAAACGGATTAAATAAATTGACAATAATACTCCATTGGTCATCAAATAGAGTAGGACCAAAGTAAGATTAGGTAGGGTTGCTGGAGAAGGCTACCGCCACAAATTCTCGAGGCAACGTCACTGCAGCGGCGAACAACGGCAAGGTACAGTGGCGCCGGGGCTGGAAAGCACGAACAAAATTTAACAAGATGAACAACAGCAAAGCACAAGCAATATTTAACATATGACGATACTTGTGCCCTACACGACCATTCTTTTGTGGTGTATCAACCATCGAAGTCTCAAAAATGATGCCCGCTTCAACAAAGTAGGATCGAAAAGGTAGAAACTCTGCATCACTATTAGCACGGACACGATGAATAGTGCGACCAAAACGATTCTTGATCAAGCATAAAATTCTTTAGATCTAGAAGCTAAGTTCGACATAGACACTAATAAATAAACCCAACCCGCTTGGGAATAATCATCAAATATAGTAAAAAAAATAAAATGCACTACTAGAAGATGGTGAGCTATAAGGCCATCAAACATCACAATTCAACTAAAGAAATTGCATTTGAAAAATAAAAAGGAAAACTATGTCTAGTTTGCTTTTCTCTATGACACAGAGCAAGGAGCAGAAGTATTATTTGTGCTAAAATCATGAGTAGGAATAGAAGACATCTCCATAGAGGATAAATGCCCAAGATATTAATGCCATATATCAAAAGGGGATGCTGAAATAGAAGCAACTATCGGAACTGTCTGTGGGATATGAGATTGAACGTGCGTATATAGCAGACGAAGCCAATAACCCCCCGGTGTTGTGTACCCATTCCAATCACAGTTCTTGTACTGATCATCTAACAAAAGTTATACTGTACAAAAAAAGTAGGATAGGCAACTTGGATGCTCAGTTGCTCAACACACATACCTTGGATTGATACTCCCAATATAGTTGCCCAACTTTTTCATATTTGGCATGCCTGGAAGGGTGTTCCTAATAGTTGTAGGCTACTCGACTCATATCACCTGGAAGAATCCTCAAATCCGAGTTGTCAAATGCGGCCAAATTCTTTGCTAAACTACTACTGCACTTTCCATTTTGCCAGTTTACACATACAAGGTTTTGATGCAACTCTTGCTGATGTTGTTATACTGAAACCCTGCAAAGGAAATGAGATGGAGCACTCTCTACTCTTCACAATAGCAATCACAACAATTATACTTTTGATCAAGCAATCAAAACATCAAAATTCCCTTTGTAATAGGATAGATTGTCACTTTAAACATTTTGTTTACTTTGTTAATCTAATCCTTTATATTTTTTATATAGATATTTTCTTACAAACTCAATTATGAAGTACAAGTCCAGCCAAAATATGTCGACACGGGGGTGTGGAGGCGATATATTTGGAACAATTGTATTACATAAATTTCACACATATATTGATGTAACAATTTATTTTATATTACAGGTATAGGGATACCTATAAACCTCCTCATCTCTATGAGATGTTTTAATATAAAATTAAAGTATGATTGTCGATGCTATTGTAAATTCTAGATTTATTTAATTTGGAATTTGTGGAACTATAAAAATATGGAATATTTATGTTGTAAAATCAAAGAAGGAAGGTTTGCGATATATTGAAGGTGGATTTCTAATCCAGGTGCTATATTTCATCCAAGAGTTAATTTCATAATATATCAATTCCTATATTTATGGGATTGGATTGGAAATTGGAATTGATGTGATAAATAATCCCTTCGGTTGAGATGTGGATGAGATATTCTAATTCCTTACTTCAAGGGATTATATTTGGTATTTCCTATCTCCAAGGAATTTGATTGTGATCAGAATACTATGTGGGGAAGGAATTCTATGCGCACAGAAATTGATGCACTTGTTGGTTTAAATAGAAGACATTCAGATTTAATTGGAGAAAATCAGCATTGAGATTTTTGATATTTACAAGTAGTCGAGAGCTTTGATTCTGTGTTCCAATATGATCAATTTTTTTTTATCAAAGTTCATAATCATATACCTTAATTCCCCGACAGGAGGAGATGCAACGTCAATGACTTTCGAGATCAGAGGGAGTCTGACAAAAGAGGATCGGTAGCAAGGGGAACTTGAAAAATCCACACGTTGTAATTAGAAAAGATAAGTATAGTTGTATGATGTGCATTGAACTTTATCTTTTTATTTGTGGATTTATTATGAACTGGGCCAGGCCCGCAGATGTAGGTGACATTCACTGAACTGCGTAACCAAGTCTATGTGTTCTTGTTTTACTTTATTACATACTTGGATAGATAAATAATGTTGGAAAATAGTTGCGATAAATGATAAATTCAGGTAAAACAAGATTACGATAGGTATCAGATCTAAGTAACTTACTCTTGCCTTAGTTGTGTCAAGGAAATTGTTATCTAGTTTTACAAGTGAGACCAAAGAAGGAGCTTCAGTGTCTCAGCCACCACTATAAGAATGGATGAACTACAACTATTGGAAGGCGTTCATAAGATTTTTCATCAACTCACTTGATGAACTAGTGTGGCATTTTGTAGTAAAAGAATGTAGACACCCAACTGGGAATGCGGAATTCAGCTCAAAAGAAAAGGAGGGAGAATCATGTACGAAGAATCTTAAACTCAAAAACAAGTCAACTTGGATTCCTGATGAACTAAAAGCTTAAATGGTTAAATCCAAAGCATTGAATGCTATTTTCATGGCAGTGGATGAAATTCAGTTCGAACTCATCTCAACTTGTTATCAGGCAAAAAAAGCATGTGATATTCTGCAAACAGTTCATGAACAAACAATTCGTGTACGTGAATCCAAGTTTCAGATGTTGGCCAAAAATTTTGAAGAATTGAAGATGGAGGAAGATGAGACTATTGCAGTATTTAATGGGAAGCTGAGAGACATATCTAATATGGCATAACAGCTTGGAAAAACTTATAAGGGGGAAAACTGGTGAAGAAAACCCTGAGATCTCTCCCTCAAATATTCTCAATGAAAGTTTCCACTATTGAAGAAGCAAGAGATGTATCCACTATGACATTAGATGAACTGATAGGATATTTGCAAACATATGAGATGACTCTAGAACCACCTACAAAGAAAGAACCAAAAATGTTGACTTTCAAAGTTTCTTCACCAAAGACAGACCATGAAGGAAAAAATGATGATTAATTGAAGAATTTTCATTTATCACTAAGAATTTCTTGAGAATTCTGAACAAAGTGATGAATAAAAGATCACAAGACAAATCTGGTGGAGGTAGAAATGCACCATGACCACAAGAATTTGGGAATAATTGATGAGACGTCAAATGCATGTGTATTTCGAAGCATTTAACATCTCTTTTGTTATCTTTTTGTTGTACGATTGCAAGATTTAGGTAGGTTTATATCATAAGGGGTTTAGATGACCATTTTTGTTTTTCATATCTAAATCCTTCATTTTGCAACCTAGTTTGAGTCTAATGGATTTTTGGTCCTTACGAGCATATAGATTCCTGTTT
>JAULKM010026686.1:0-13885 GCA_032355605.1 Rubia tinctorum | reverse complement strand
ACATCATCCAAGGAAAAGAATGCAGACATTTCCACAATTGACAAGATTGCATCCATCCTGAACAACAAGAATTCAGATAGCACCGCACAAATCCAAAGCACGGTAAAACAGCTGGAGGCAATCATCCCCAGCATTCAAGAATCAGAAGAGTTGCTGGAAACTGTATTTAGGCAACTCGTGAAATCTAGAGTTTCTCTTCTCAACATTCTCAGTCACTAGAGATTGATTTGAGACAAAACAATTTTGTAGATGTTAGTCTTAGATGTGCATGAATTGTATTAGCCTAGACAAAGTATACATAAATACAAATTACAGTGAAACATTCAGTTTAATTAATCTTCCAATAATCCAAATTGTATTCATTAGGTTTTCACATATGTGTTTTTGTTACGTTTTTACAAACTGTGTGTTAATGCCAGAATTTGCTATATCACTGTTGAGTATTTTCACCAGTCCAATATGCACCTGAATATACTAGACAAGCAGACTGAGGTCAGGCAGCCAGGCGCAGGGCCATGTCTACTCTGACGCTCTGATTAGCCATGTTTGCCATGTAGACGCTTATCTAGGTGAATAGTGATCTGATTTAGATATCTTACGTCGGTTCCTGAAGATTCCCCTGGTTATATGAGTTTTGGTGGGTGATGGGACACTACCATCCCATCCGACTCAACAACCCTCAACTTGTCCGTTGGTAAAGCCTTGGGCTGGCATGTGCATTGGGTCACGGCTATAAGTAGTTGGGCAGTCAAGCCCATACATTATCAAGTCCCCCCATCCCTACACCCGGTTTACAAGGTTGATCTGAGGCTATAGGCTGAGTAAACACAGTTAGCCTCCCCGGGCCCTGGGTTTTCTTTCCTGACTTCCTCTTTCCTTGGATAAGGAAACTTAGCGGTTTCTTAAGTTTTGAATCGTTGGGGAACATAGTGCCATAACGTCATTAATGTGCCATTTTGATGGTTACGCTACATGTCCTATTTCCTGCCTTGTATCTTTCTTCTGACGATTTTTGCATGCGAGCTCATTTATTTTTACGTTTTCCCGTGGCGGTTGAAATAACACTCTCCTCGCTCAGGCTTCCAAGGGATTTATTGAGTCCGAGCCTCCCTTTATTTTTCTTCTTCATCTTCCTCATCGTTTCACCATCTTGTCCTCTTCTTCTACCTTTATCTCTCCATTCTTCGCTTCTTCTTTATTACACTTTCCCGACAGTTTCTCCTCTCCTCCAGGTTCCCTCTCTAATTCTTCCACTTTTCTTTCTTCTATTTTTAGTCTTTAGTTGAAATGGAGTCTACCGCCGGTCCTCCCAAACAACATTCTTATTGCAATACCACCAATCCCAAATTTACGGAGACCTGGGGACTGATTTAGGCCTTATTTAGCGCAGGGGAAGTCATTTTTTATTACATTCACCATCATGTCCTGTTTCCAGGCGTCAGTTAGAAAATTCTGGACGTGCCTGAGGGCATGATCACTGTCTACCTTGACACCCAAGAAAATTGTTATCTTTTGTTCCCCCTTTCCTCTTTCTTCTAGGAAGTCTTGGCTTTCTATGAGTTGGGCCTGACTGCCCCCCTAATTATATATGCGTTCTCTTAGTCTTTTTGGTCTTGTATCATCTCTTACGCATTGAACCCATTGTCACCTTGTTTCGCGCCTTTTTCCATTTGACCAGAATGCCCCCGGACTCGACCTTACTAAAATTCTGGCAGGATGGGGTAAAGCTTCCGACTGACCTCCCCACCCATGTAGAATGGAAACGTCAATTCATCTTTGTGGATGAAGACTTGATCTTGGGCCTGAGCGGGGCTGAGAAGGTGATCTAATCGGCTAGACCAAAGAGAGGGCGGGGATCCCACCCCAGCGCTACCGAGATGGCTGGCATACGACCTCTCATTTCCCATCTCGAGGGTGTGTAAGTGAATTGTGATCGCCTCTTGCGAGATTCCGTCCTGTGGACTATCAGGATGCCCTACTTTCCCGATGGTATGTACCCTGGCGAGGGTCCCACAACCTGAGCAGCATAGGTTTTAGTGCTTCCTTGTCGCCTGCTGCCTTAATTTTGTTTTTCCTTAGTGTGTCCATTGTCGTTCTAACTTTCTACTTTTCTCCTTTGTAGAAATATCTTTTGCCAACTTACTGGGGAATCTGTCTAAGCTCTCTCGCCGAGCTTCCAACACCCACCCCAGTCCCCAGAGTGAGGATGCAACTGGTGCTGTGGACCAGTAGGTCTAGGCCATCATTGTGTTCGACACTGAGGTCTCGGAAGAGGGACCTCTCCAGAAGGAGGCCTGTCGTAGCTCCAGGAGGAGGGTCATGAAGAGTGGGACCGGAATGAGTCGAACGTCCTTCGAGGAGATTCCCGAGCAGGTCCCTGAGACTACTGTCTCTCGGCCCTCAGTTCAGAAGAAGGGGCTCTCACTTGGTGCTCAACCTGTCCAGGCTGTTCCGTTCTCGCCTCCATTCGCTCATGGCTCTTCTTCTCGAGGTGGTTCTACCCTTAATCCTATGTGTAGTGCTGCAACTCGCACTGGGTTTATCTCTCAGGCTCTTCCTCTTCACACTTGAACGCCTGGCTGTGGGAGCGATTGCTGAACGTGGTTGGATCTAATTCCCTTGCTGACCGCTTCACATCAGCTGTTCTTGAGGTATTCTCCTTTTCATTAATTGCTTTATTTTCTCTTTTTATCTTTGGGCCAGTACCTCTTGATGTGATTTGTTATTTTCCTTAGCTATTTTTCAAGTCCTCTGCTCTGCCAGGGACATGGAAGAAGAGCTTGACAGCCTGCAGGCGGATAATAGCGAGTTCAAGCTTGGCCTTACCTCCTTGAAAGCCCCGACCCGACTTGTCCAGGAGCTTGAGAAGGACGTTGAGCTGGAGATGGGGGTTACTGGTTCCATACAATCTTCCATGTCGCAGGATGAGACTAAAGTGGCTGAGTTGAGGGCGTTCCGGGAGTGGGCTTTTACCTGAGATTTCCTTAGCCTTTACTCTTGCGTGATGCGGAGCACCAGGGCCTCCGAGATGCTGAGTGATGCTCTGATGAAATCCATCTAGTTTTACTCTCAGATTGATGACGAAGACCAGTTGCGGGTTGGCCTTGGTAACGCTTTTGTTCCTTTTCGTGAACACAACTTTGCCGAGTACTTTGCCAAACTGCATTGTGGCATGACACTGGACTAGATTGATTGCGGGAACCCAGACGGTACCCCTGTTGAGTCTAACGCATATTCTGCTAGCGGACTCCATCAAGCTGGTGATTCTCCCAGGAGAGCCGGGGGAAGTGGGGCTTAGACCGCAGACACATGCTAACGACGCTAGAGGGGGTGGGCTGCAGATGATGAAGCTTGAGTTGATGGGGGAGATAAAGCTCAGGGGTCCTAGAGGCTTTATGTTGATTTTTCGAATCTATGACTTTTCATTTTTTTTATGTTTGGTTTTTATTCCCCTGTTTAGGGATGGAAAACTATTTTTTGGGTGTATCTTTTCCATTTTTGGATGATGAACTTTTCAGCTCTTGAGCTGACTGCTGCTAATAATTTATAACTTTACCTGTTATGTTTTTGTGGTGTTTATTGGCCTTTGCTTATTGCTTTAACCTTAGGCTTGCTTTATGGTGTCCTTTCACAATTATTTGGTTGTTTTGTATGGCTCACCTTCCCTCTTTGAAGTGTTGTTTGTTTTGTAACACTGCTTTCCTAGCTATCTTTCCGCCCCATTGTTAAATTCAGAAGTGCTACTTCACGACACTCTTGACAAAGCAATAAATCCTTCTAGACTTGCTTCTGGTTTTGTTGTACATGAAATGACATCCTCTGGAATCATTTTGTATCACTCGCCAGCCATGGTTGCTGTCTGAGTATTTTTTCCTTTGCCTGCTGGGATTTGGCTTGCAATTGCACTGGCTGTTAGGGCCAGCCTGCAACTTTAGCTTGGTAAGGCTCATTACTCGACGACTATGGTTGTGGCCAAAGTTTTTTATCCTTTGCCTGTTGGGTTTTGGCCTGCAATTGCGCTGACTATTGGAGCCTGAACTACAACTTTGGCCTTGATAAGGCTTATTACACGAAGACCATGGTTATGGTCAAAGTTTTTTATCTAATGCATGTTGGGATCTGTCCTGCATTTGAGCTGGTTATTGGGGCCAGCGCTGCAACTTTAGCCTGGATCAGGCTCATTGCTCAACATTTTCTTGGCCAATTTCTCCCCTCTAATTTTCATTTCTAGAAAAACATTTAAAAAGATAGAGGCGCAGGTCAGAATTTTCTTAAGATCATACCCCTTATGGGCTTACTAAAGATTTGATCCCTTCTGGAATCTCGTCTTTCCATCTAATCATATAAAATTGTTCGATAGCAGGTTTCATACATACATAAGGCTACAGTTAGTTAAGCGTAGTACTTCTCAAGTTGGCTATGTTCCAGGTTCGGGGGATTGGTCTTCCATCCATCGTCTCCACTTTACATGCTCCCTTACCTAGTACTTCATCCACCCTTTACGGCCCCTCCCATTCTGCGTCCAGCTTCTTTTGACCCTATGCTCATCTTGCTTCATTCTTTCTCAGTGTTAGGTCTCCCACCTTCAGGGATCTTGCTGTTATAATGCTGCTCCATCCAGAAGTTGTACGTAGCCTCTCTCAGTGCTACTTTCTCCCTGAGCTTATCGAGCTCATCCTGGTTCTCCTTGATTGCTTGGTCATTTTCCTCCCGGTTCATCACTTCGGCTACTCTTCTGCTGGGCACTACAACTTCCGGGGGAATGATGGCTTCAGTCCCGAAACACATCCTTTATAGGGACTCCCCTATGGCTGTCATTGGCATAGTCCTGCATACCGATAGAACACTTACCAGCTCTTCCTCTCATTCTGTTTTTCCTACCACAACCTCTACTTCAGCCCCTGTACTATCATCCTGTTCGTCGCCTTCATTTTCTCATTTTCTTGTGGCTGGGCTACGGATGTGAACTTATGCCTTATGTTCTAGACGATGCATGATGATTGGAAAGGCTCATTGCCAAAATTCTTTCCGTTGTTGCTCACTATCTCCAGTGGGATGCCGAACCTGCACACTATGCTCCTCCAGGCAAAGGTTGTGACTCTTTTGCCGTTATGCTTTCTTTGGCTTCTGCCTCCATCCACTTCATGAAGTATTCTATTGTTACCAACAAAAATCTCTTTCTCCCTGCTGCATCAAGGAACAGCCCTGCAATGTCGATCCCCCATTTGGCGAAGGGCTAGGGTGATCTCCTGCTGGTAATTCGCAGCTATTTTTTACACCGGTAATCGGTTTCATTTGCACTTGTATTTATACCCTGTGCTCTCGGGTTACTGAAAAAGGAATTAAAGCGGCGTTGAGCTGCTTCTTTAATATTAACCTTTACACCGGTATATCATCTTTTGCACCAGTATTCCTACTGGTGCTAAGTACTTAGAAACTTTTTTATTCTTCACAGTATTCTTACTAAACATTCTTACACCGATATTATCTATATTACTGGTGTAAGTAAAATAGGTATTTAAAAAATGGTTCTAACGTTTAAAACGGCCATCCCCAATCACCACAACCTTTCCCATTCCAATCATTCCTTCAATTTCCATCAAATTTAAGCACCATAAATTCCTCATCAATCACCATAACTTCCCATAACTCATCAACCCTTTCCATCCTTTGCTATAAAAGGTTGAAGAGTACATCATCTCCCACAACCATTCATAGTCTACGACACCATTTCATGTGGTGTTCAAATTTGTGGATTCAAGTACACAAACCTTTCCAAATTTGTTGCATCTCTCAAGGTAATTCATCTAGGTATACAATACAATACCTTGACATCTAAAATATGAATAGGAATAAATACTAGTTTTATGCTCAACACATGTTTGAGACAATGCCTCAATGAGGGAAAACCTTTTTTTAATCAAATTGTCTCATTCACAAAAAACATGTTTGAGAAAGTGTTATATAGTATGGTATGCTCATCCTTCCTTTGTGGAATATGATTTTTGGGGAATTTATTGGAGTATTATTGGAGTCCTTTATTTTGGTGTTCGAGCTATGTCGGTAGTGTTGTGGTTCTGGGCCGTTCAAGGGTGTTCTATGTGTTGTATTTAGGGTGTAATTTGATATGGAAAAGATTGTATGAGTGCACTTTATGGAAGGGTTGTATAACTTTACTTCTTAAAGGAGCATTTTTCTCATTCATGTTATATGAATTTCTCGCTTTTTGGTCTCAAGTATATTCTAGTAGATGCCGCAAATCATGGAAAATTAACTGCGAAGAGGAAGCGACCAGCACCACAAAAGATAGACGATGTTATCCCTGCCGAGGTAGATGAGAGTGACCAAGAACCACCGCACAAAAGGATTCCTTTGAACATAGAGTTTGAGAAGGAGGGAATGCCGGAACATCAATCAATATAGGAAGGCAATGAAGAACCGTTCATTGATGAAATTCCGAATGAAGGATATCTTGAGGGAGACGATGTGGAGGGTAGGTAACCTCCCCCAAAATTTCCAAGGAAATACGAAGGGTACTCGCAACGGAAGGAAAGTGAATTAAGAGAACAACGACTTGTACAAGGTGGGTGGTAAATCTGGCGAGGGATTTGACAAGTTCGAGATCAAAAGTTTTTGCAGGCAGCCTAGAACAACGACTTGTTAGTCCGTCATGCTTGCAAAGGAGAGCAGTTATGTGCCTGTTGCTTTTCAGGTCTATGGGAAAAAGGCGGTTTGGACGAAGAATTGGACAGCGTGGATGGATTACAGGAACTAAGCATTCCGGCACCGCATCAAATTTGGATCCTAGGAACACTAGAGCGATGTCCCGTACGATGTAAAGGGAGAGTTATGGAAGGATTTATTGGTAAGCTCATTGACACTTTCAGGCCTATGCATCTTTACTTTTTCCATAATGAATAATAAATGATTAATGTCTCCCTATGCATATGTTTAATTGCAGGAAAGCTTCATAATTGAAAACAATTTGACCGAAGTAAAAACACAAATGTTAAAGAAGGATGTATACAAGAAGGCAAAAGACCAACATAGGAACTGGAAGACAAAGGTGGAAAACAAATACATACATGATGTTGACAATGGACTCAATAAATCGAAGGTTAAACCATGGGAGAATTATAAATGGATGGATGAGGAGGAGTGGAATTTGTTTGAGCCAGGGCATCGGGCAGAGAAATTCTAGGTATGATTTACTACAATTAACAATAGGAAACTATGGCTTTCATCTATTGGATTATTGTTTTTTATTAATCAATTTGATGGTAACCCAATCCCTCTCCCCAGGAGATTTGAAAAAAAAAATTGACCAAGGGTCGCCAAAGGAGTACACCCATCACAGTGGAAGGAAAGGGAACCGACATGTTGTGGAGTAACTTTCTTAGCAGCTGAAGGAAAAAGGAGAGGAAGAAGCTATCCGATCAGGGATTCACCGAGGAGGAGATTTTACAGCATTTGGAAAATAAGGAATTCAAGCGGGATGGATCGCTTGTGTACCTAGAGGCCAACAAGGAGAAGAAGTGGAAATACACCTCAAAAGAGGTTCTATAAATTGTTGAGGACGTCGTAAGTAATTTCAATTGCTTTTACGTAAAATAAATTCAACATTTGTTTCTTCATTTTTCATACATACATTTGCATTTCATTAACAACACAGTTGAGAAGAAATGAGTGACATTGATATTGCAGTCGGGTGAAGACATTATCATAAAGGCTACAAACAAGATGGATCACCGGGGCAGGTACAGGAGGACTCAGACTGGTCTACCCTCATCAGTTGCTTTTCCTCATCTCACCCGCAGCAAGTGTGTAGTAGTTCCCCAAGCAAGCAAACACCACGGAAGAGAGCATCAAATGATCAACCGGCCATGATGGCCATGGTGTAATATCTTGAGCAGCTAGTCAATGGCTTCTCTACTGCAATGGCTGTTGAAATCCCGTTAGGGTTTGATGATCCAAAGAAGTTCATCGAAAAGGCCATCGAGGATTTCGGTGCAGGTGCGTCAAAGTCAGGTGGAGAGCCCAGAGATGGAGAAGGTTATGAGGAGGTATATCTACATAAATAAATTGAGTTTCTTCTTCATAAATTTTACATCTTCAAATCTATAATAAAATAGTTAATGTTTTACTGAACTATCTAACATGTAGGATAGAGAACAAGTTACGTTATACGTCAAAGACATTGTTGGTAAGAATAAAATATCATACATGGGTTGCAAAAATTTCCTCTTCGTCAGCATAGCTGATGCAGGACGAATGGAGGCAAAAATTGAAGAAGCGGTGGATCGCCGTAAAGGTTCGATACGGTTTTAAATGTAACTTTTGTGTTCGGAGTTAGAATCAGGCGAGGCCGGATGCGTTGGAACCGTCTCGACGAGAGATTAGGTCAAAATCTCCATTTGAGGTAGTTTAATGCCTCAAAATGCCAATTTTTAGTTTTTGAGTGTTTTCTAACTTTCTTTTTTATTTCGGAAATATATCCGACTTTATTTTTTTACTATTCCCAAATTTTATTTTAGTATTTAAAAACCTCTTTTATTATTAGGATTTTTAAAAATAATTCATAATATTATTTTTTCAATATTATTTTCTCTTTGGTGGATTCCATAACCAAAACCTAGGGTTTGTGTTTGCAGACCTTAATTGTTCTTTAAGATTTGTGCTTGCGGATCTCTTTGATATTCTGACTGCATCAATAGCCAACAAGGCGGTGTGGCTCACATAAGAGTTTTACTGTCAATCTACCATCCCGGGGCCGGATTGCCCTCAGTCGACCACCTGTTCGATAACATTGGGGAGGCTTTAAATAGCATAATCGACTGGCCGATCTCTTTGATAGGAAAATGAGACGAGCAACCTAGTTACAATGAACTGGAAGATATTTATAATGAATCGGGCAATCACGAGGCGGAGATTTAGATTCTCATAGATGACGAGGTACATTCTTGTTACACCTTCACTATCATTTTAAAAAAACATACAATTAAATGTACAGCGGCAAAAATAATAACAATGAATTCTTGTAACAGTGTAAAACAGGTACATCTTCCGGCAGGCGATCCCACTCAAGCACTAATTACAGACCGTTATTGAGAGTAAAATTCGGCAAGAAGCCACCAAAACAGTTCATTTTTTACCAAACCAAATTGATTTTCCATGCCCATGACCAAAAAAGTTTACATATTTATAACTGGATTTTGTGTAACTTCTCCACCCCCCCCCTCAGATTCATAATCGGTAAAACTTGAAAGATTTCACCCTGATGGAGAGATTCATTGTGGATTGCAATGCAGTTATCCTGGAAAAGAGAGAATAATGACTGTATGTTCTTCCCGGTTTTTCGACTGTTAACTTTTGCAGTGAAGTGGACGAACTGAGTGGGCATAGATGTACTGGTGGAGTTTGGCAACAAGCTCGGAAAATGCAACTCGATGACTTGGATCGATAATGCACAAATGGATGTGTGGATGGGGTGAGTTCTGAATGTTACATACTTGTATTTTTATTCAATTTGGATTCAATTCATTAATTGTCCTTACTCTATCAAGCACCTATGGGAGAAAGTATATGAAAGTAATGCGGGTCTCATCCAATTCCGCGCCTTCAATTATGGTAAGTTTGAGTGACATCGTCAGGGAGGTAAAATAGCGGCTCAACAATATCTGGAACACAATGGCTACAACAAAAGCTCAGTTCTACATTGTGCCCTTCATCATAATTTAAGGCTTTTTCCGAGATTACCAATTACGTTTCTAACCTGTTTCAGTTCATAACTTAATTTGTGTCATTTTAGCGCAACAACCATTTGTACGCCTTCATTTTCCATCGTAGCCTTTTACACTAGACACATTGTCGGGGGGTATCAAACAACCCAACTTGATCGAGAATAGGATGATTTCAAGGTATTATCAATAAAATGATAATACATTACTGCAATATAATCCAACAACTTTATGTTGTAATTTAAATTTATGAAAGGCTTGCTTGCATGTACCAACATAAAGGAAATATTTCAGCAACATCATTTATTAACTCAAAAAATTGTGACGAATTATGCCATTTCTATGCAGTACCGAACTCACCTTGGTTCGTGGCAATGAGGGTACTACGTCATGCTGGTCATGAGAGAGTTGGTTCTTCACGCAAAGTCAAGCAACATCCTTGAGGTAAAAATCACTTTTCCAAAAATAGTTATTCATAATTTCTATTTGAGACAAATTTGTACACTAACATTATAAGTGTCAATATCACAGATTTTCCCAGATGGCCAAGGGCCATAACATATTTACGAAATTCAGGCTTTCACCGAGAGATAGTGCGAGGCTTGGATCAATGAGTACCAGCAACAGGCAGATACTTCGTTGCAACTGCTGGATGATAGAACAACATCATAGGTTAACTAATGAATTTGTTTGCTTAATGATATTGAATTTGTGTTGTTGGTGTATGTTCCAATTCATAGACAATATGTGTGGTTATTTTCATTTCTGTGTTGTTGGTGTACGTGATAGTCATCACAATACCGGTGCAATTGTAAAATCCCATTATACATCGATAATCATCATTGTACTGGTGCAATTGTGACTATACCCTCCTCCCCCCATATGGAACACTACACTGGTATCTTTATACCTTTGCCTATGTAATGACCGAGTACATCGTTATAGTTATGAACCGAAATTTTGTGGGGAGAAAATACTGGTGCAAATACGAGAAAATACCGGTGCTAATGACCCTGTCATGCATCAGTCATGTTTGATAAGTCAAGCAGCAATTTAATTACAAAAATAACTTCCATAAATGTCCAACCTGGTAAAAGTTTGTCTAGTTGCATGGTCATTAACTTGACGCTGATGATCCGATTTTGTAATCAAAATTAACAGAAAGAGTGCAGCATTCATTCATGAACATGGTCGTAAAAGCATTGCCAGTGTTGTACTTGGAATGCAATTGCTTAGTCAATCGTTTGCAAGAGATGAAGTTTGAGAGCATACATTGTTCTTTGTTTCCATCGTGTTTTTTGCCGAGCTTATGATGATAGCAACGTTGCTATTCCTCCTCATTAGTGGTTTCTTACTTTCTTCTCTAATGCAATGCTCCAAGATAGACACCACTTGGGCAATGTTGTTTCTAACGGATGGATGATAAATTGATGTTTAACGCCGCATGCCTTCAGTCTGAACACACGTCTTACTAGTCCCGAAGGCATCATAATCCATCAAGCACTTCCTCCGCTCGTTTCTGCAGCTTTTCACTGCATCAATGGTGCCATCCCAAGTACTGATGCAGCAGCTGTATCAAAATTTTGATTAGCTGCAGAGTTTCCAGCATATAATGAAGACGATCGATGTGGCATATTAGAGACCTTCGGTCTCTTTTGCACAAGAAATACTCGAGAAGATAAGCTTGTCTTCAATCATATTTAGGAGTCGAGCAACCAGCAAAAAGAATAACCATCCAACTCACGATATGTGTTTCCTTTCCAATGCTAAAATTAAAAAAAAAAAAAAAGGCAGGCACGCAAGGCCGTGCTTCCTGGCCACGGGACAACTCACACATGGAGCTGGTATGATCATCTACATATGATTCCTCGTGTTGTTTAGCTTGCATTAAGCATCCGCGATCGAGTCAGGGGGACAAGAAATCAGTGGAATAACATTAACTATGGGATTAGCATTAATCACCCCTGGTTATGCATGTGTTTTAATCCAATTGCATTGACTTTCGGCAAAACACGGCTGCATTGCCTATTAAACATTTCCCACGACTGGGTGAGGATTCCTCTTGTCCTCCATTTCTGCTTACAAGATCAGCATGATTAGGAACAAAGCTGGTGGTCCATGTGGTGTTTGTATCAGGATTCAGATCTGAGCTTGCTGGTGCAGCTTCTGACTTCTAATTTCCGACAACAACTGAACAGACCTCGGACATACGTTATACTTCCATAGCTGTACTTCATGTTGAACATTAGGGATGAGATTCCTTCTAATCTTCAACTTGCTATATAAACAATGGTTCCAAGATTTTGGTTAATCAACAAAACCAAAAGCTTCATTTCTTCAACTTACACATCCAAGAATCCCTCTCTTCTCAATAAGAAGAAAAATTACAAAATGGCAACTTCTACTCAAGTCCCTAAATTTTCCAGCCACACTCGCTCCATTAGCTTTCCTACCCCTTCTCATCCTCTCATCACAAACGTTGAGGAACATCTCCAAAGGCTGAGGTCATTGGGAGATGCGTCATCTTCACATACTTCCGCATGCAAGAAATTGGATGGCCTCAAGAACTTGTATGAGTATCTTGACGACGTTCTCCATATGTCCCAGAGCCGACAAATTCTGTCGAATGAAGAAGCAGTTGTGGATGGCTCCCTAATGATCTTGGACATCTGCAGTGAAATCAGAGAGATCTATTCACAGATGAAGTGTAGCTTACAACAACTCGAATCATCCCTGAGGAGGAAAAGAAGCGAAGACTTCTCCACTGAAATCTCAGCTTACAAGAATTCCACAAGGAACTTGAACAAAATGATCTGCAAATGCTACGAAGACCTGAAGAAAGCAGAAAAGATCACCGCTTCAGGAATGCAAGAAAGCAGTTTGGTAAGCCTGATTAAAGAGGTCCAGCAAATCAGTGTCTCAATCTTGGAGTCAACTCTCTCATACATTTCATCAAACAAAAAGGGAGTGTCATTTGTTTCCAAGTTCATAAAGAGTACATCATCCCAGGAAAAGAATGCAGACATTTCCACAATTGACAAGATTGCATCCATCTTGAACAACAAGAATTCAGACAGCGCTGCGCAAATCCAACCCACAGTAAAACAGCTGGAGGCAATCATCCCCAGAATTCAAGAATCCGAAGAGTTGCTGGAAACTGTATTTAGGCAACTCCTGAAATCTAGAGTTTCTCTTCTCAATATTCTCAGTCACTAGAGATTGATTTGGGACAACAATTTTGTAGATGTTAGTCTTATATGTACATGAGATTGTATTAGCCTAGACGAAGTATACATAAATACAAATTATACAGTGAAACATTCAGTATAATTAATCTTCCAAGACTCCAAGTCGTAATTAATCACAACAGCATTGAACCATTAATCATATTCTAATATATAATCATAATTAATCAAATTCAACCTATATTAATGTGGATTACGTCATAAATATATCTAATAAAAATATAAATTAAATATTTTAATTCATACTTTATTTAATTTTTAAATTCAAATTATTAATTTAGTTTTGAAATATTCTAATATATAATCATAATTAATCTTAAATATGATTTTTATCAATTTTTTGTTAAATACAAAAATATAATTCTAATCCTCACCTATTCGAATTTGCAAAAAAACTTAAATAAATAAATAATATTTTGTATTATTTTGTAGTTTGAATTTTTTTAAATCGTATATACAATTACGTATTTTCTAATTTTTTTCTCTAATTAGAGTAGGTAACAGTTTAAATTATATTTTTATATTTAATAAACAGGAAATTAACAATTATGATTAATTATAATTAAATATTACAAGGATTCAAACTTAATTAGTAATTTGAATTTAAAAATTAACTAATATATGAATTAAAATATTTAATTAAAATATTAACCGAGTTGTTTGCGAGGCGCAACAGGATACTACGTAGGCTAGATTTCGAAGGAGAACATGACCTTTTTTTAACTCTACTCATTTCAGTTCTGCTGTATATAACAATCGTCTATTGTTGCGAGGATGATGTAACTTCAAGGAAGCAACTTCCGGAGCTTAATGAGGATAAAGAAATAGAAGAAATCCAAGAAGGAAGAGATATTGTTGCGGACACCAACTTAAGCAATGACTACACTGAAAACTTCCCAACAC
>JAULKM010026675.1:0-13885 GCA_032355605.1 Rubia tinctorum | reverse complement strand
TTCACAAAAAAATATTTTATTTAATATTTTTATATTTAGGCAAGAATAACAAAAATCATATATTTTAAAGCTATGGGTTATGGGGTAACACAATTTTGACCCACAGTGTAATTTTCCAATATTGTGTAGAAGTAATCAGTTTTGGTTTTGAGACCCTTTCGTTCACTCATATATGCCTAACCGCGGAGTTTCAAATATTTTAAACTAAATAATACTACGCATAGGGTCAAAATTAGATTGATTATGGATCAATCTAATTGTCGGTTATTTTCCTAGTTAATTATGGATCGAGTTATGTATGTTATTTCTCGGATTGAATCGGTTACAAGTTGATTATACGTCATGTTGAATTGGGTTCAAGTTGAAACGTATTCCGATTGAATTATGTTTGAGTCAGAATAAGATTTCAAGTTGATTTGTTCGTGTTGGGTTAGAGTCAAGATTATCAGGTCATGATCGGGTTTCGAATTGAGTTCGGGTCGAGTCGGGTTAGGGTTTGGACCTAGATTATTAGATCAGAATTGGGTGTCGGGTTGAGTTTGGGTTGAGTTCAGGTCGAGTCAGGTTCGAGTTTGGACCAGATTATCAGGTCAGAATCGGGTTTCGGGTCGAGTCGGGTTCAAGTTTGGGTCAATATTTTACGGGTCAAGATCAAGTTCAGGTTGAGTTCGGTCGAATCGACCCGGGTTGAATTAGAAATTCGGATAAAAAATTGATAGCTCTAACAGTACTTGTTCCTTTTTTTCTATTTTCGACAAGCTCTTCCAACACCCAACACCCAACTCACTTTTCTTTCCTTCTCTTCATTTCTCTTCTACTCCAAACAATTTAGACCTAATCTTTTCTAAAACATCTCTTAAAACCAAACATAAATATAAAATTTAATAAAAAAATCATTCGAAATGAGAGTATGAGAAGAAATCTGGGTTTAAATGTTATTATTTGAATGATAAATATAAATAATTGAGGATTAATTATTTCGGGAGTAAAGATTTCGTGGGTCAGGGATCCGGATTGAAAATATTTTGGGGGCTAATTTACTCTACATTTCCATACCATACGTGCATTTTTATTACCAGATTTTTCATATTTCATTTTCACTACACCCTTTGTTATAGCTTAAATTACATAGAGTATTGTTCTCGGTATTTTGAAAACATGGTTAACTATGTATAATAAAGGTAAATAAAAAATTGTTATTTAGAAATTGCTTGTTACAGAAAATTCAATAATATCACATACGATTATATTATTGTTTATACATTTATTTAAATATGTGGTCAAAGTTTATAAACAATAGTGTCAAATAGTAAGTGTGTAATTTAACCAGATACAGAGGGAGTACTTTATTTTCCAACCAAACCGTAGGATGTTTTTCATATTTTCTTTTCATCAAAAAACATACTATGCTTGAAAGTTAAACTTTGACCTTTTCCTGTAAATCTTGTGTTTACATGTTAAATTGCTTACACTTTAAAATTTTTGACACAAGTAGTAAGGTTTTATTATCTTACTTTTAAAAAATATTTATAGCTTCATTTTGGTTTACCTGTTATTTTTTAACAGGTCATTTTGAAAATTAATGTTGATTTTTTTTAATATTTGATTTTTATTTAATGTATTCTTGATCTTTCAATAGTGTGAATATATTTTTAAAATTTTGATACTAACATTTTATTTTATTTTCGATACCAGGGTCTCATTTAAGTACACACTTTAACATTTTAAAATTTATGTATTTTTTATTTCATCTTTAACTATTAAAACTTGATGTTTAAGCATTTTTATTTAATGTTTAATTTTGTTTTCATTTGACGTTTAACTAATTTTTATGTGGATTGTAATTTTAAGTGGATGTTTAACTATTTTTAGAAAAAGAAATTGCAAAAATGGTTTTAAGTCATTTGTTCAGGTGTCACCATTGCAAAAACAATTTTCTTGCACGAATACCGATTTACATAACAGAGTGAACGAAATTACCCCCACAAACTACAATTGAGTCATGGCGCCAAAATTTGGGAGATCGTTGGCGTGCCTCTCAAAAATAGTATTTATACGTCCTAATTGCAGTATACTACTAGAAAGTAGATAGTAGCAAGTCGGGTTTATCCACGAGGAAAAGAGGATTTTATCGAGTGTTAATCGTAGTTAAAAAACACACGAAAAAGTCACTCTATGTGTGTGGTAACCAAGTTAGGGGGTTTTGATTTTATAAAACACTACGACTACTTTAAACAACTAAATTAACCAACAATTAGAGAAAACAATAAAACTACGATCACACTAGCACTAAAGATGTATTTAAGATTATAACGAGTTTTGAGCGCAATTGGTTTACATTTCTAGTTATCCTTTAATCATCGACTAATCATCCTATTTTTATGTATTAACCACATGTTGTGGAGAACTTGTCAATACCATTCGAGTCAAGACATTTCTCACCTCTCCTCGGTTTAGCTAGAGTGGGCGATCAGCGCCACACAATAACCCTTACCCTCGGGTCACTCTAGACTATCGGCGTCATGGACTTCCCCAAAAATAGCAATAAACATGGAGACCCAACACAACTACCACAATGTCCTACAAGAGAGAAACATTGGGATAACACAATTATGTTCCCTAATGACGACTATGAGGATCGGCCTTCATGCTAGGCGTCATTAGTGTACTACTTCGATAATTAGGCAAACTCATTCAAATTCATCCTAAATCTAAGCAAATTCATCAATCAATAATCATAATTAGTTATCACACCCAATTATAACCTAACACTAACCAACGATAATCACATTGATAAAAAGACAAAGCCTCACGGGTTTGACCAAAAACCTAGCAAAGAATCAATTCATAATCTTCAACTAGTTAATCAACCTAGTCTAAATCATGCATTAATCACACAACAAAGCATAAAACATAGTAGATAATCATAGCACAAAATAGGATAAACCAAGTCTCACAATATCATGCTTGAAATGCTTACCAATTGCTCCCAAGATGAAATCTAGCCTACATAATGAAAACCTATAACAAATCTACAAGAATCCATGGAAAAAGTAAAAAAACTAAGAAAAGATGAAGAAAGACTAGGGTTTTGAGTGCTCAAGTCGGGCTTACACAAATGGGGAAGAAGGGGGTCTATTTATAGTCCAAGGAAATAGAGGGGAAAAAGCCAAAAGTGTCAAATTCTGGGCTGATTTCACGGGCCACGGAGATGCTTTGCGGCCCGCAGAGGAGCTGATGCCCTCTTCTTATTTGCTTCGCCATGGGTGAACCACTTATCCATTTTGAGAGTTCATGTAGTCGATTTCATAGTGATCGAGAAGACAAATCCAATGGTCCCACCCATGAATACTGGTTCTTCTCAAATCATTCCATAACTCGGTTCAAACTTCCGGATCACAATTCATCCACTTCTTTGTCTTCCTTCTTCCACCTTTTTATCTTCTACCATGTTTTGACTCGTGACATTCAATCTTCTACCATCATTACGAATGACCTTCACTAAAATACTCCAAAGTGCTTACGATCAATCTACAAATTAAGCTCACAAAAAGGAATCTAGATGCTCGTAAGGACCAAAAATTTATTAGACTCAAAAGAGGTTACAAGATGAAGGATTTAAATACGAAAACTGAAAACAGTTATCCAAACCCCTTATAATGTAATCCTACCTAAATATATCAATCTTCCAAAAAAAAGATAACAAGAGAGATGTGAAATGCTTCGGAAAATACATGCATTTGACGTCTCATCATACATTAAATTATAACATATGAAAAACTCTAAAAACTAACAATCAATTAGCAATATAATCTAAGACACACACCGTAAAACTAACTAATGCATACAGTATGCTAACATGTGCAACTTGTAATGAAACTAATACATGCTATCAAATCAGAAGAATAAAAGTAATAATAACAATTACATAGTTTGAAAAAGTAACACATGCACAACATAACTAAAATAATTTACATTATAACAATCAATAGCTATCATACAGTAAAAATCAAAACACAGGGTAACTAACTAATACATATGTTATACTAACACATCCAAGTTCTAAAACAACAAATGCATGTTATAAAACAGAGTCAAACATGTAGAATTGACTTACAAATTTAAAAAAGGTAAGCATACTCTAACAAAGTCAACAACAACATGATTGAAAAAACACACACATACACACAACAAGTAATAAAATACGCAAAACACCAAACATTCAAAATGACAAAAAATGAACCAGGAGAAGGAAAAGGCTGAGGCAACTTCTCTGCTTTGGGAGAAACCGACTTCTTTCCCTACGAGTTATCATCACCAGCTTTAGGAGGAAGACTTCCAACTTTTCCATTAGCCCTACCCATAGACTGCAGAAAATAAGCAACAAATGCGCTAAATCAGAACGACGAACAATTATTAAACACTAAAATCAGTACAACAATCAATTATTAAAATCTAGAGTCGTCAAAACGCAGAAGAAATGAAGAACTTACATATATTGCTCAAAATCTACTAACGAAGACGAGGAAATTGAAGTAGAAGTAGAAATCAGCGAGAAAGTTGAACGGTGAAGAAAATGCAGAAAACAGTGAGGAATTTGGAGAAGAAACGACGAGGAAGTTGCAGAGAAGAAATGGCGAAAAGTTGCATAAAACAGAGAAAAAGTGAGAGTGAGAGAGAATATGAGTGAGGAAGTTGTGGAAGAAAACAGTAAGTTTTGAAATAACCGCCGGAAAAGAAAATCTAAATCTAAATTATACTTTATAATTTATAATAACTACCCAATTTCTAATTAATCTTAATCCCATTTTGCAAATTAGTCTATAACATGTCCATAAACTTATGAACAGACAGTCTTTCCTGAGACTTTCTCCTTTTCTTTTAATTCATTGTTGCCTCTCCATTTTAAAGGCGTGTTTTGTGTCTGTAAGCAAATCTTGCTTATTTTGGTTTATTTGAAAGTAGAGGAAAACTAACTTCTACTTTTGTTTTTTAAATAAACATTTTTAGTAGTTTAATAAACACTATAAAGGTGTTTAGATTATAAGCAAAATACTTATAAACTCTGCCATACACACCCTAAAGCTGATTGGAAATCATTTATGTCAAAAACACCATAAACAATAAACAACATTGAAATACATTTAGATGAAAATCAGCGATCATGATGACTATACTCGACTAGAACTAGTAGAACATTGTTATTACAAGTTAGCTCAACATGTTGAAAACCATGAAGAATCAATTTTTTCGTTGAAATAATATCCTACACTTTATAATATTTTCACCAATGATTGAAAATAAAAAAAATAAAACTTCATTTAAAAATTATTTTTCTTATGTTTTAAAAAAATAATAAAAAATACTATGAACATAATTACTCAAGCTTCTAAATGTCCTTGTCACCAATCAAAAATTCATTTACCGGGACTTAGTTTTAGAAATTCATTTCTTTTGTAGGTGAGATAAGTGGATACAAGTTGGTAGGGTTTATAAATTGTTTTGCTTATGAATTAAGCACGTTTAACTGTTTGGCAAAGTGTTAAAAGATAACTTATTTTAAAATAAGAACTTCAGTTGAAAAGCAAAAATCAGCCTCCCCCAACTTTCAAAGGGGGTGTGATGTCTGATCTATGCTTTATAAGTAGAACTATCATATTTCGAAAGTATGAGGGAAACTAGATTATGATTTTCCCTAAAAAATAAGCTAGCATTTAAGATTAGCTTCTTTACACTTATCACACAATTAAAAATGCTTAGCTTATGAGCAGAGCAGAGCAGAGCAGAGCAGTTTATAACCTATGTTACATCGAGTCGGGGATGAGTACCTAATCAGGATGGGGACGGGCGATGTGCATCATTTTGCACGCGTTAGCGGATACATTTAATCCATTTATTATCATCTTTTGTTTGGTTGATTGCTAGTTTTAGTTAGATTTGCACGACAAAGGATTTAGACGGCTATTATTGGGTTTCTTGTCTAAATCTGGAGTTTTGTAGACTTAATTGAAACTAATGGACACTTTGTATTCACGGGCACCTAGATCTTCCTCTTTGATTTCATTAGTAGGTTGCTCGTGAGTGATTTTTCATTTTCCTTTGTCGAAGGTCATCCGCGAGGGTGGTAATAGATATTTGAAGGGCATTCGCAAGGATGGAAAAAAATATCGAAGGCTATCCACAAGGATGATAGTATATTGAAGACCGCAGACTCTAATCGTGGTAGTAGATGGAATTGGGAACAAGAAAGGTGAATTCAAAGTTCAAGAAGGCCAAAGGAGAAATAGAGGGATTGTTATTCGAGGTTGCACGGAGTTCTGGGAAAAAATCGAGAATAATTAGAACTTGAGGTTGTGACCATTGAATTTATCATCTAAAGCACTATAATAGACAACAAGAACTCCTAAATCGGACCAACGGTTAAACTGTAGAGAAGCAAAAAAGTTAGCCAAGCAAACCAGCCACGACCGGCGCAGACCGTACAAGCTCGACACGAGCCGAAAGCTAGCATGGAACGTGTCACTTGTCACAACCCATTTCAAGAGGCCTTGGTATGGCTCGTATCACTTGGCACAAGCCATATCAAATTCCACCACCGGGGTCATCTTTTTACTCCAAAAATCAACTAAGTATAAGAGCGGCATTTTACACGATCTCTACCGTTTCAAGTCACAAATGCCAAGACCAGCCCAGAGGGTGTGAAGAATGATGTGTGGCGTACCGAGATACTGAGCAAAATGAGGTTCCAGCCGATGAGGCGCGCCAAACGACGTGGGACGTGGATCAAAAGGAGTAAAAACGGAGTGCCGGTTGGCGGCCCAGACCGGTCGATACAGACCGGGCTGGCACGAGGGGGCCTTGTGACAGGGCTCAGCAAGGCCCATACTAAGAAATACATGCTATGCCAATTTCCAGCACGAGGCTAACCCGTGTCACGAATCGCCACCCCCCTTCCCGCCCAAGTGGCGGCTGCTAGGGTTTTTGGCCTATTTTGGGCATTTTTCAAAGCCCAATTCCTTACTTCTACATGTAGAAGGCTTCTAAAGTGAACTATAAGTAGGCATAATGTATATTTCTCTCTCTCTCTCTCTCTCTCTCTCTCTCTCTCTCTTTATAGGTAGAAGGAAGAGGAGAGTTCTCTCCCTCTCTAGAGTACTCTTCTCTTTTCTTTCTCTTATTTTCCTAGATCTATGACATTTAATTCAATATTTTTCATGGATCTATTTTTTAGGGAGTATGGATCTTACTTGGAGATTATATTTGTATTTATGCATTAATGTTTATTTTGTGAGATTTCTATATCTACCTATTTCTATGTGTTTTGTGATTACTATGTTGACTTGTTCTTAATATTCTTGTGAATTTCATAATTGTCACACTTTGTTGGCACACAACCAAGTCTACTTTCATGTTGGTGCACTATTGCTACTCCCTGGTTAAGGAAACCTAGATGTGCTTGGGGTGACGATAGTTCGTAACTGGGCGCGTTCATGAAGGTTACCCTTGTTAATCGTCACGATCGACCATGCATCTAGTTAGCTGACCAAAGAGCTCCCAAGAGTTACAGGTAGAGATAGATTAGGTAGCAAACTAAGATTATCTTTTTGATCCTAGAGCCATCGATAAGACTACTACTTCCTTTGCCTTTGTAGGCCTAGGGGTAGTTCGTCCATGGTGTTTCGCCCAGGACTTAATCGCATAGGGGAGAATCAGACATGCGCAATGAGCTATAGTCATTGTTGCACTCCCCTAGTTGCAGAGTCGAGGCTGATAGAAGTATTTATACACGCACCTCTATGTGACAGATAGGGGGACGTTTTTACCATTGCCCGCACCACTTGATACAAACACTAGAATAGGGTTGTGTTATTGTATTAGATGAAATCGATATTTGAAATAACATTGACCATGTTACGCAATAATCCTCGAGTGTTAGTTTATATTGTTAATTCTCGTGATTTATTGCATGCTAGTAGTTATTAGTACAAATTCCCCCAATGACTGTTTTCACAACAATGTTTATTCCTAATATGTGGTCGAATTGACGACCCGACCGCTGTTGTGTTTAGTTGATTATTAGATTACTAACATCTCTGTGCACGGCCCCGGTACTTTCCACTGTCTACCATTTCTTGGTAGTATAGTAGTAGGAACCGGAGCAACATATAAATTTCATCTTTGACCCCTAACCGTCCTCCTTTCGTGTTTTCAACAACGCTCGAGAGGGTGCCGTCAATGGGAAAATTAAAAAATTAGGATAAGCCTGTCTCTTAAAAGATGGGTTTTCCATAATTATGGAAAGACAAATGTTTACACGGAAAATTAGAATAAATGAAGATTAAATTTTTGGGTTGTATTAATTGGGTCATAAACTTATAACTATTGCATGTTGCATAATATATTTTGTATATTGCAACTAAAACATTTTACCCTTCTATTATTATAATTAAACCCTGTATTTCCATAAGCCTATGAAAATATGATCTTTCCCAAGAATTTTCTTCAAATAAAATAACTATTCCAACTCAAATTAATATTACTCGTCCCATTTGGCCCTTGCAGTTATTTCGATTAGTTAGTTTCTTCATTATCCTCGTGATGATCAATTTTTTGTTGTGACTTGTATTCTTCGTTATGTTTGTGGTACAATGTATTATGGTCCCTCCTTCAGCTCAAATTACTTCTCTTAGGTTTTGGGATATTCTGATGTTGATTGGTCTTGATGTCCCGAGACCCGTTATTTGACCTACAACTATGCTGTCTTCCTTGGTGGTAATCTGGTTTCCTGGAGTGCCAAGAAATAGTCCATGGTTTCTCATTCCAGTGCAGAGTCAGAGTATCATGCTTTGGCCAGTTCTGACGCTGAAGTTTTTTTGGCTATCTCACCTACTTCGGGATCTTTGGTTTCCTCTCTCTAGTTTTCCACTTCTACTTTGTGACAACACTCGTGTGATTTTTGTTGCTCAAAATCCCGTTGTTCACAAGCCTGCAAAATATATTTAGATCGACAATCACTTTGGTTTTTTAGATATAAGCTTTGTGTTTTGATTAATTCGATATTTCGCTTAAGAGGGGTGTTATAATAGATGAGTTAGACTAGAACTCTCCTAAGGTAAATCACCCTTGTAACCTAGCCTTCTCTATTTACATCCTCAATAATGAACTACCGATCATCAAGGATTTTACCATTTACCCTAGAGAAGTTCGAACAAAACAAGAAAAAACTCTCAGCTTCGGATCTCAGTGATGTCTCACCCAATCAAGTTTATGAGCCCCTATAGCTAGATGGAGTACTAAGAGCATCCACAATGGTAATAGAGTTAAGGAGCACTTCTTAAGTGCCACATTATGAATTTTTATAAAAACTAGGTAAGAATCAATTACTAACAATGGACCTCCTTAAATAAGCACTTCATATGCAATCTTTTTCACTTTAAATTATAATTAATTAAAAATACAAAACTAAGTGTCAATCATTGATTGGTTGATATTTCACAAATAAAGAGGTACCAACTCCTTAAATAAGGAGCAACTTCTTATTAATAAGTAGTTCTTAAAACTCCACAATGCTCCTCCTTGAATAAGGAATGCTCCTTATTAAGAAAAGTTGGGTTAAAGAGTTACCATTGTGGATTCTCTAACACCCGTTATTATTCATGAAAATAAATCTTGTTTCTCTCCCGCATTCTAGTAGTAGTTATACAGGGCAACGAATGGCAAGTTAATGCCACATATGTTTTTTTAATTTTTAAGATTACACATAAAAGCAACTAAATTACATATAAACATCATATTCTAAAAATAAGACTAATCTGAGAGACATCACCATTTAAATCTGTTGAAATCCAGTGAAGTTATGAAACTCCATCCAATTGAATAGTTAGGAATGCCCTCCAAAAAACACTCAGCTGTTGCACCACCATCGAACCCCCACCTCTGAATCCAGAACCACCACAATTACACCTTCATGGACCACTTGCAGGCTGAAAAACCACAACGGAGATCATCGACACGGTCCTGCAATGCCAGGTAATCCTTAACAAGAAATTACTCTAAAATTCACAATTTTTGCTAGGGGTGTGATTAGAACCTTGGATCTCTCTATTATAAAGAGGGTGGATAAACCACTGAACCAAGTCCCAATTCACCACATATGTTGATCTTTAATTGGGGCATACCCTATCAACCAATACGCACATCATGCTTTAAAAAAAGAAGAAGCTTAGAATGTACTCTTTCATCTCAACTCTATTTGCACAACAATTATTATTACGCTTTTCAAGAAACATATTTGATCGTTGACAGGTTTATCTACGTATAATAAGGGTAAATAGAAAGTTGATAATTAAAAACTACTTTTCACGATGAATTCAACAATATCATATACAATAATATTATTGTTCATATATCTATTCAAATATGCAGTCAAAATTTGATAGAGAATATCGTAAAAAAGGCTAGAGCACAAATAAGCGGGACGGAGGAAGTAAGACAAAATATCCCAGACACAGAAATAGTAATATACATCATAAATGTTGCTAGAAGTAGGACAATCTACTTCTAAATTTAATTTTTTTGAAACAAATAGTAGGGCCCTTCTCATTAAGATATAGAAATACTTTACAATTTTGGTGATAAACTAGTACTACTGCTAGCCTATCTTCTATTACAATTGATGTACTAATAAGCTATTGAAACACCATAACAAATAATGAGAAAAACCTAACTATTACAAGGTGGAAATAATTCCACATGATTGGCTCACAGAGGGTGAGTGGGGTGAGCATCCCATTTGAACCGTCAAGGTGTATCAGAGCTCCACACCAGCATGGTGTATAAGAGCTTGCTCCACGCTAACCTGACGTATAGAGACTTAAAGACCATCATTTATTGGGAGGAGAACCCGAGTCTCCGAGTTGCGCTTGGTCAGTCGAACACAACGCCTTAAACCAGTTAATCTAAAACCCCTCTTTCATCCAGGGAAGTCATACTACAACGTAGGTCATTTATAGCTCATAAGGCTAAGGAATAAGCTTAAAAAGACAATACGATGTATGTGCTTTAGGCTTGGGCTTCGGAAGGGCTGAGGTGGGGAGTTGTTATATGTCGCCGCTCGCTGCCGTTAACCTGATGAATCCCTCCAGACTTTGTTCGCCTTTGACCGGGACATTATATGCCGCTGGTGACCAGATTATTGATGATCGTCGTCTGAAAATTGACCGTTGTGGTCTGTATTGACCGTACTTGAACGTCGTTGACCGCCGTGCTTTATTCAATTACCATGCTCACTTCATTGATTGTGCTTGTGTTTGTTGACCGTCGTTTAAACGTTATCCGTTCGTTGAACGTGCTTCATTCTTTGACCATTCGTTGACTGTTCATTGACCATCCTTGAACGTCGTTGACCACCGTGCTCCATTCAATGACCATGTTCACTTCACTGATCGTGCTTGCATTCGTTAACCATTGTTGACCGTGCTCCGTTCGTTGAACGTTCTCCGTTCATTTAAGGTGCTCCGTTTGTTTAACGTGCTTCGGTCTTTGAAACATGCTCCGTTCGGTGACCATCATTGATCGTGCTTTGTTTATTAACTGTTCGATAACCGTTGTTGACTCGACCGTTGACCGTAATGCCATCATTGACCAGATCGCCGGCATTGACCGGATCGCCGCTGTTGACCGGCTCGTCGATGTTGATTGGAAATTTGTCCGGACGGAATTTTATGTTTTGCCTCACCAAATCTTACTAGAACTCATTTTTCCGCCAACCAGTTGTTCGTTTTGCACTCGTCAGAATTTGGCTCAGCCTCCACTGTTGATCGGTCATCTCTGGATCGGCCAGTGTGCTGGTTCTCCTCCCGGCTCTGTGTTCCATGAAGTGCTGAGAATTTGGCTCTGTTGTGGTGGTGGCGGCGGCAGACGAGTCAGCTCCCCTGCCTCAGATGTAGAAAAATTAAAGGGACAAGAACAGGAAATAGAAAGAAAGTAGAAAGAAACAAGGGGGGAGCCACCGATCCGCCGGTGGCGGCGGTGGCTATTCCCCCAACTAAGGTTATGTTTGTTTTGGGGTTTGAGGTTTTGTGATAGGTTTAGGAGAGAGAGATTTCTACTTCTGAAATTGGACCGTGATACTAACCCAAAATGGCCAATTTGTTAACTTGGTTGATCCACTGAAACTTAAATGTTAGTTTGCAAAAGCATCTCAGTGTAACAGATTTCAAGAGTTATGGTATTTTTATAGCTCAAAATGATAATTTCAAAGTCAAAGTTATAATACCAGTGAGAAGATGAATGATGTAAATATATACCACTAACCAGTAGTCGAATACTAGTTCAAAAGAATATCTCAAAAAGAATAAATTTTTTTGTAGAACATAAGTAGAAATAAAATTCAAGAAACTAATAGCACTGACCATATAAATATAACAATGTTTAAAAGTATGGCTACAATATAGTAGAACCATTTAAATCAAACAACTGAAATTAAGTTTTATGTTTGACGGCCTGCTTCTCGAAAACTAAGATGCATACAACTTTTTATTCAAATTTGGAGTTTGTTCTCACGTACTTATTCAAATGAAAAGGACAATCTATCATTTCTATAACTAGAATAATAGATTATCAATAACCTAACCAATTAGACACTAACTGGTTAGATTCTACGAGTATCTTTCCAGAGCACTTTTGTTTTGCACTCTGGACAATCGCCATGACCTAAAACATATTCAAGGATGCAGATGTTGCAGTAGATATGGCCACATCGAAGCTCGGTCGGATCGATGATCTTGTCCTCACAAAGTAAACACCTCATCGGAGACTCCACGGAATCTGGTGACCCTTCTCTCGCGGCCTCTGCCTTCTTCTTCTTCTTCTTCTAAAAAGCAATGAAAGATATTGTTAACGTGTTATCCTACATATTAAGTTAAGCTGTATTATCTCATGCATAATAAATCTCAACACATTATCTATAGCTCCAATATTAGAACCAACAGAAGATTTATTGAGAGTGAGGTTCACTATCAACCCTAGATACTTGTTGTTTTCATTGATAAAAGAATGTTACACAAATTAACAATAAAAGCAAAACCAATGAGAAGTAATGATTTAAGTGATTACCTTCTTATTTTTTCCATCCTTAACTACGTTATGTGGGGGAGATACATCTTTGTTATCTTTACTTCCACCTATGATATAAATTACCATTTGTCAAGAAAAACACATATTCGCACTCAATATCCACGGAGTCATAAATTTGGGCCGAAAAAATCATTTAAAAGGAAATGAATAAATTAAGAAGTACTAACCTGAGCTAATATCCCCTGCCTCAAAGCATATATCAAGAGTAGTTGATCCCAACTCTAGGAAGTCCTCATCCTAATAAATATCATTGGTTAAAAAAACCAATTTAGCACATTTGAATCAATTTCCATTGAGAATATAAAGTTAACAATCATGTAAATACGCAACAAATTATACATTTAGACAGTATTAAAATTATTTCACATGTGGTACTTACATCAAAAGAAGCACTATCAAGGTCCAGAATGTCCTTATCCTGATAAATATCATTGGTTGAAAAAACCAATTTAGCACATTTGAATCAATTTCAATTTGAAATAAAGTTAAAAATAATGTAACTATGCAATAAATTGCACATTTAAAAAATATTAAAATTATTTAATATGTGGTACTTACATTAAAAGAAGCACTATGATCACTCCCGGCTACATTAGCAATATTGTTACTTGCGGATTGCCGATCGAATTCTGAGAGCGAAACTTTGTCTTTGCTCACAAAGTCATCTCCTTCTTCTCCATTGGAACCCACCATGCTTTTGTTTTCGTCATCATCTCCAGGGGGATTATCCATCTGCAAATTAATTATG
>JAULKM010026665.1:0-13886 GCA_032355605.1 Rubia tinctorum | reverse complement strand
CAATTTATCTCATTTTGCCAAGGAGCCCTTTCGGGTTTTCATCCTAGCATTCACACATGTTGAGCTCACCATCTCACCTGTTTACACACGACATCTCATTTTTGCATCAGTTTTTCAACCTACTTGGGCCCAGCTTCTCATTTTTACCTAGGCCTTTCGACCTATTCGGCCGTTCCTTCCTATTTTTTCCTAAGTTACTCTTTTGGGTTTCCAACTTAGCCGGATATATATATATATATATATATATATATATATATATATATATATTTCATCATTTTTTCAATTTTTTTGTGTAGTACAAAATGCCTCAAAGTTGGTCTTCATACTACAAAAGATAGTGAAAAAGAAAAAAAATTACACCACCAAATTGTTCATCCCAAAACATTCCCCTACAAAGTGATAGCCACCAATAGTCACACCACCAAATATTCTACCAACTTCCCAAAATAAAAGAAAATAAAGACTAAAGCAACACCAAAACACAAAGGAATCCCAATATGAAAACTCCTAAGTGTTTAACTACTCTCTCCCCCACACTTGAACTTTGCATTGTTCTCAATGCAATGAATCAACAAAACATACCAACCCATATAACCCCCCCCCCCCCCCCCCCCCAAAAAAAACTACCAAAAAGTGACCTTCCAACTCCAATCCCTCCCACACTTGATTGACACATTGTCCCCAAAGCATGTTGATTGACACATTGTCCCCAAAGCATGTGACCAAGGTAAAAATCAGAGATTGTTCCATGCAAGCATTTGATAACTATCATACTAAAAAATTAACATAAAACAAATCCAATCATCACAAAAATATCAAAACCTGCTAAATAAAAATGAAAAGATTGTTTCTTTATTGTCGTCTTCAAGAATTATTTGTAACATAAGAGTTCATTCTTGAATTTTCTCCTCAAGGAGGGGATTGCCCTTCTTGTCCACTCCAAAACCCCGATTCTAAATAAGGTTTTAACCTTTGCCCATTGACTAACCACTTGATGCCATTAGCTTCATTCTTTATCTCCATGGCTCCTTGTTCAAACACCTCTGTCACAACATAAGGACCTCCCCACCTTGACAACAATTTATCCAAAAAAAACGCAACCAAGATTGGTGTAAAAGGGCTTTTTGTCCCACAAAAAATTCCATTTCATTATCTTTTTATCATTTTGTGATTTTGTCCTTTCCTTGTAAATTAGTGCGGTGTCATAGGAGTTGCGCATAAATTCTTCAAGTTCTTGGAGTTGTAACTTCCTACGATTCACAACTTTATCCAAGTTCATATTCAAGTGTTTAACTGACCAATATGTTTTGAACTCAAGCTCTACCGAGAGGTGGCATCTTTTACTATAGAGAATCTGAAAAGGTGACATGCTTATGGGGGTTTTGTATGCGGTTCAATATGCCCAAAGCGTATCATCGAACCTATCACTCCAATCCTTTCTAGACGGATTTACCGTATTTTTGATGTTCTTGATCTCCCGGTTGGATATTTCTACTTGACCATTTGTTTGTGGGTGGTTAGCGGTAGATGTCATGTGGGTCACACCATATCTTTCAAGAAAGGGTCCCACAATTTTATTACAAAAGTTAGTACCTCTATCACCAATTATGGTTCGAGGTATACCGAACCGTGAGAAAATGTTGAATTTGAGAAAAATCATCACGCTCACCGCATCATTGTTCTTTGTGACTTTGGCCTCGACCCATTTCAACATATAATCCACACCCACTAGGATATAATAATTTCCATGGGAAATGGGGAAAGGGCCCATGAAATCCATCCCCTGCACATCAAAGATCTCAACCGGCATTGAAAGAACTTGGGCCATCTCATTTTTGAATGAGATGTTGCCCATCTTTTGACACCTATCACAAGCTAGAATGAACTCTAGGGTATACTTCAACATGTTGGGCCAATAAAGTCCACATTCCGCTACTCTTCTAGCGGCTCTTTTATCACAAGAATGAACTCTGGGGTATACTTCAACATGTTGGACCAATATAGTCCAAATTCCGCTACTCTTCTAGCAGCTCTTTTATCACAAGCTAGAATGAACTCTGGGGCATACTTCAACATGTTGGGCCAATAAAGTCTACGGATGGGCTCCACCCCCTTTTCGGAAACACATCTCCTAACCTCTTGATCGGAGCAATGTTTCCAAAGGTAAGGATAGTCCCAAAAATATTCCTTTGCCTCATTCACCAGCCTATTTTTTTGGTTTTGATCAAAGTAGGGGGGAACTCCCCCGTGGCAAGGTAATTCACTATGTCAACATACCAAGGTTGGCCAGTTGTCACACCGAATTTGTCTAGAAATTCTTCCCGACTGTGTTCCAACTTAACTTTTTTCCTTGGTATGATCTAAGCTCTCAAGTGTTGGTAGTCTGCTTAAATGGTCAGCTACTACATTCTCACTTCCTTTTTTTTAATCTCTCACCTCAAGGTCAAGCTCACTCAAAAGAAGTATCCACCTATTCAACTTAGGTTTTGCCTCTTTTTTAGTCATCAATAACGGAGGGCGGCATGATCAGTATATACAATGACCTTGGTGCCTAAAAGATACTGTCTAAACTTCTCAAGTGAAAAAACTATGGCCAATTCCTCTTTCTCTGTAGTAGAGTAGTTACACAGTGTATCATTAGGAGTCACTGACACATAGTAAATGGCATGTGGAAGTCTCCTTACCCTTTGGCCTAACACTGCTCCTATTGCATAATCACTTGCATCATATATTATTTCAAAAGGGAGAGACCAATTTGGGGGTTAGATAACGGGAGCAGTAAAAAACATTTTCTTCAAAGTGTCAAAGTCTTTTCTACATTCCTCATCAACAAGAAAATCAACATCATTTTGCAATAATTTGCACAATGGAGAAGAAATATTAGAGAAATCCTTAATGAAATGCCGGTAAAAACTGGCATGACTTAAGAATGACCTAATGTCTCTCACACAAGTAGGGTAAGGAAGGGATTTGATTGTATCTACTTTATCCTTGTCCACTTATATACCTTGAGCCGACACCACATGACTTAGAACACGTAAAGTGGCACTTCTCGGAGTTTGAGATTAATCTGGTGTCAATGCACCTTTCTAACACAAGTTCTTGATGATGTAAGCATGAATCAAAGTAATCTCCATGAATAGTGAAATCATCCATGAAAACTTTGATGAAGCGCTCCATAAACTCGAAAGGCATACGCCTATAGGCAAAAGTGCCAAAGGGACAAGTAAAGGTTGTTTTCTCTTGATCTTCTGGATAGATGGCTATTTGGAAGTATCTTGAATAGCCATCGAGGAAGTAGTATTGTGAGCGACCGACTAATATTTCAAGCATTTGGTCAATGAAAGGTAGGGGAAAATGATCCTTTCGAGTTACAGCATTTAAGCGGCGATAATCAATACAAACTCGCCACCCGTTTTGGATACGGGTGGGGACCGAATCCCCATACTTGTTCTCTACCATGGTCACCCCACTTTGTTTTGGCATCACTTAAGTGGGACTCACCCATTTACTACTGGAGATAATATATGACCCCTTCCTTAAGTAGTTTAAGGACTTCACCTTTGACTACTTCAATCATTGGTGGGTTTAACCGCCTTTGAGGTTGGCATACGGGTTTTGCATCCTCCTCCAATAATATATGATACATATAAGTTGAGGGGCTTATTCCTTTGATGTCAGCTAAAGTCCAACTTATGGCTCCCTTGAATTTCTTAAGCACCTTAATCAGCCTATTCTCTTGGTCACTAGTGAGCTTACTAGAAATAATCACAGGAAATGTCTCTCTCTCTCTCTCTCACCTAAGAAAGCATACTTCAAGTTTCCGGGTAAAGGCTTAAGTTCAACTACGGGTGCTTGTTCTATTGAAAGCTTTATCTTAGGCATGACTAGGTTATTTAAGTTCTAGGGTAAGGTCTCTATGTGAGTATCAACTTGGGACTCAAATTTTCCATATTATCCACTAGACTGGTGTTCCTAGTATCAACATGATCGTCAGTGAATGAGTAATCTACTAAAGTTGCATTCATAACTTCATAAAAAACCTCTTGCACAGTGACCTCAAGATCATCACTCATAGCAGGGGATGACTCATCGAGAACATAATTCACATTTTTTATACGTATTGAACTCCACAATATTATCTCCACACTCTAATGTTAACTTTCATGTATGCACGTCGACTTTAGCTCTGGTAGTTTTCAATAAAGACATCCCCAACAATATGGAGTTAATATCCTTCTCGTTAATTATACCTAGGTCATAAAAATTGGCCAAAAATGTTAGTCAATTTACTTGGACCATCACATTCTCCACAACACCTCTTGGGTATATGGTGGAGCGATTGGTCATATGAACTACCACCTCGGAGCATGCATTTTTTGGAATATTCAATAATCTATACAGAGAGTAAGGTATAACATTAATAGATACCCTTAAATACACCATATCATCTCTAATAAAAGTCCCATGAATTGTGCAAGGAACAAAAAACATGCCAGGATCTTTACACTTAGGGGGAAGGTCAATTTTCATGAGAGAGAGAGGTTGCTCTTTCAATTTCATTCCTAGACCCATACTTTGAACCACACAATTTGTTTAACATTTCCTTGCATTCAAGCAAAAAAATTGATAGTGTTAAAGAAAGAAGTACTTACCTCATAATGGTTGAGAAACGTGGATGGTTCCTTGTCGTGTTCCTCACTTTGCTCATTCTTCATCCTATCCAAAAGAGGAAGTGCCAGAGCTTCCTCATTAAATAACTTCCGCTTTCCCACCAGTTTACTCACCTTCCCTATCAACTCGGTCTTTTACCCCTCAATTGTCTCAACTCTTGAGGAGATTTGATTTCCAAAGTCCCTTATGCAACCAAATACTTGATTTTAGATTGAGTCACTAACTTTACCAAGGTTTGATAAAGCTCTAAGTATTTCTTCACAAGTGGACCTGGGGGTGTGTCCCTTGACCAAACTGGGTGAGTTAAGGCATGATTGCCATGCTCCTTCCTGTAGATCTTGCATTACAGAAAATTCCATTTCATTGCCATATTCACTCAACCAGGAGCAAGTCTCCGTAGGGTGATCAAAGTGACAAACCCTAAAGAGTTTCATAAGCTGAACACTTTTTACCCACATTTTCCTTCAAAAACAAATAAAAAACAAAAATAAAGACAACACTGCTTACTCAACTAACAAGTTATACAAGTTAATTGCTAGACTATTAAACTAACATCCTCAGCATCAGCGCCAAAACTTGACCCGTCCCCTCCCGAGCGTCGTTAAACAAGAGAGGAGGATGGGTATGGGTTAAAGATAATATTTATATGTTGCTCTTATTCCTACTTCTACACTACCAAGAATGGTAGATAGTGGCAAATACCAGGTCATCCACAGAGATATTAGGAATCTAATAATTAATCAAACACAATCGTGGTTGGGTCGTCAATCAGACCACGTGTTAGGAATAAACAGTGTTGTGAAAAAGTCATTGGGGGAAGTTTGTACTAACAACTACTAGCATGCAATTGATCACAAGAATTAACAATATAAACTAACACTCAGGGAATATTTGCATAACATGGTCAATGTTATTTCGATCATCGACTTCATCAAATACCTTAACTTATTCTAATGTGCACGTGGTGCGGACAATGGTCAAAACTTTCCCCTATCTGTCACATAGAGGTCAGCATATAAAATCTTCTATCAGCCTCACCTCCGCAACTTGGGGGGGGGGAACAACAACTATGGCTCATAGCGCATGTCTGATTCTCCCCCGTGCGATTAAGTCCTGGGTGGAACACAATGAACGAATTACCCCTAGGCCAACAAAGGCAAAGGGAATAGTCGTCTTATCGATGACTCTGGGATCAACAAGATAATCCTAGTTTTCTACCTAATCTATCTCTACCCGCAACCCTTCAGACCTTTTTTGTTGGCTAACTAGATGCATGGTCGGTAGTGATAATTAGCAACGGTAATTTTTGTGCACATGCCCAGTTTCGGATTATCTTCACCCCAAACGCATCTATATTTCCTTAATCGGGGAGTAGCAATAGTGCACCAAGATGAAAGTAGACTTAGTTATGTGCCAACAAAGTGTGAAAATCATGAAATTCACAAGAATATTAAGAACCAGTTAACATAATTATCACAAAACACATAGAAATAGGTAGATCTAGAAATCTCATAAAATAAACATCAACACATGAATACAAATATTATTCCCAAGTTAGATCCCTACTCCCTAAGAATTGAACCTAAGTATTTCATTGTCTTCAACACCTTTGGGCAAAAGAAAAATAAAAAGATGAAAAGAAAAATAATCTAGAGAGAAGGAAGAGTGTTTTCTCACTCTAGCTTACTCTTGAGATCTAAAAATAATTATTTTCTTAAATCCAGGTAGAAAAAGGTCCATATACATAGTAGTAGGGAATTGGGCAGGAAAATAGCCATAAAACTGGCCAAAAACCCTTGCAGCCAACCAGTGCCGGCGTGGGATGATGGTCTTGGCACGAGTCGTTCCGGTCGTGCTAGCATGGGTCACCAGCTCTGGCATGGGCTGTTCTCCCTAATTCTGGTGCATCTCGTGTCACACGGAGTGAGCCATTGGCTGGCTCTTCATTTTTCTCTTTCTGATCAATGCCACGCATCGTTTGACATGCCTTGTCGGTTGGAGCCTCATTTTGCTCGGTACCTGGGTGCGCCTCGTGTCATTTTCACACCCCATAGGCTGGTTTTGGAATTTGTGACTTGAAATGATGTGGGCTGTGTAAAATGGTACATTCCACTCCCATATTTAGTTAATTTTTGGAGTGAAAAGGTGATTTAGAGTGCACGACCAGCTGCAACGGAGACCCCTTCGTACTGGAATTTGACACGGCCAGTGTCAAGTAGTAAGAGTCGTGCTAAGGCCCCTAACACGGGCCTTGCTATCTATGTCTTATGCCGAGCTTGTGTGGTCCGCGTCGATCGTGGCTTGTTCGCTTGTCTAACTTCTTTGCACCGCTACGTGTGAACCATTGATCCGATTTGAAGTTCTTGTAGTTGATTTTATAGCGCTTGAGAAGATGAATCCAATGGTGACACTCTCAAGGGATTCTTCTTCTTGTATTTTCCCCATAACTCTGTGCAACCTTGAGCAACGATTCCTCTTTTTCCAGAGCAACGATCCCTCTTTTGCAACGATCCCTCTTTTTATTCCACCTACTACCACTCTTTGGAGTCCATGTCCTTCAATCTACTATCATTATTTGGAATAGCCTTCTATATTTTCCACCATCCTTGTGAATGACTTTCAAATATCTGCTACCACCCTCTCGGATGGCCTTCTACAAAAGAAAATGAAAAAACACTCATGAGCAACGTACGAATAAAATCAAAAAGGAAGATATAGGTTCTCGTGAATACAAAGTATCTATTAGTTCCAATTGAGTCTACAAAATGCGGGACTTAGACAAGAAAACCAATAATGGCCGTCTAAACCCTTTTTCGTGCAAACCTCAATAAAACGAGAAATCAACCAAACAAAAGATGATAATAATTGTTTTAAATGCATCAGATAACACATGCATAATGGTGCACATCAGAACTCTATCTTCGGGGGTTAGGCACGATGTTCACAGGCTTGGCGTGCAGCTAGATCACCATGAGTGAGACACGACAGAGAGATTTGATATGTTTGACGATAAACTTCACTGCAAGAGGGAGAACATGGGGAGCTTGCAGGATGGCATGAGGGAGATCAGTGATAGGATAAGGATATCAGGCATCGGAGAAGGCTATTAATATCCAGATCCTAGTGGGTAGGGGCACTAGGCCAGAAGCCAGAGGTGACATTGAGCATCTCTTGGTGTTTCTAACTTTTCCCTTGGTTGTATGCATTGAAGACAATGCATAAACTAAGTGTGGGGAGAGGAGTTGGAACACCTCTATGGTAGCATCTCCTTTGCTTGTGACTTAGCTTATAATTACTATTCATATGATTGTTTGGATGACTATTTTTTTTCTTGTTTTGATATTTCCCCCATTTGGATGTTTAACTTTTTAGTTGTTCGTTGTTTTTAGGTGTGGGGGCACCTTTTGATAGTTGTATTTGAGGGTGTGTTTTGAAACTTTGGTGGTATAATTTTTTCATTTTCATTATTGTTTTGTAGTATGAAGCCTAACTTTGGAGCATTTAATGCCTCACAAAAATTTGAAAAAATGGAAAAAAATATAAATACACTCGGCTAAGTTGAAACCCGAAAAGGCAACTTAGGCAAAAAATGGGTAGAAAGCTCGAATAGGTCAAAAGGCCTAGGTAAAAATGAGAGGTCAGGCCAGGCCAGGTCGGAAAACCTAGGCAAAATGAGAGGTTGTGTAGAAAAAGGTGAGATGGTGAGCTAAACATGTGTGAATTCTAGGATGAAAACCCGAAAAGGCTCCTAGGCAAAATGAGAGAAATTGAGAGAAAATGGAAACTAAGTTGACGATCCTTTGGCATTATCCTTGGTTGTAGTTAAGTTGATAATCTCAAGTTATCCTTAGGTACAACCAAGTTTAGGATCTTGTGGATCATTCTTGGTAGTTTTTTTGGAAAAGCTCTTGGATTGCTTTTGGCGGACTATTTGGGGAAGTAAGCTAGTTCAACACTTATGTTTTGTATTTACCTTTTTCTTCAAAATATTTTGGGTGGTTAGGTTACTTTATTATCTTTGGGGAGTGTGAGAGTTGTGAGATTCTTACTTATTTGGGGAACTAGGGTAGCTTTGGAATAAGTTGAATGTATTGGTTAACTTCTCTTTGCATGCTAAATTTTGCTTAGATCATTTCTCATTTTTGTTTGCTCGAGGGCGAGTAAAGGTTTAAGTGTGGGGGATTGATGTTCACCATTATGCATGCGTTAGCCAGTGCATTTGACACATTTATTATTTTGTTTAGTGGATTGCTGGTTTTTGTTAGGTTTACACGACAAAGAGTTTAGACGACCATTATAGGTTTTCTTGTCTTAAATCCCAAGTTTTGTAGACTTAATTGAAACTAATGAACAGTTTTTATTCATGGACACCTAGATCTTGCTTTTTTACCTCATTAGTATATTACCAGTGAGTACTTTTTTATTATCTTTTTTTGTAGAAGGCTATCTGCGAGGGTGGTAGTGGATATTTGAAGGATATTCACAAGGATGGTAGAAGATATCAAATGCCATTCTCAGGGATGGTAGTAGATGGAAGGCCACAGACTCCAAAGAATGGTAGTAGATAGAATTGGGACCAAGAAAGGTAGATTCGAAGTTCAAGAAGGCCAAATAAGAAATGGAGGGATCATTGTTCGAGGTTGCATAGTTTTTTGAGAGAGATCCGAGGAGAATCAGCCCTTGAGGTGGCACTATTGGACTTGTCTTTTTGAGTGCTATAAAATCAACTACATGAACTCTCAAATTGGATCAACAGTTCACTCGTAACGAAACAAACAAGTCAGCCGACAGGATCAACCACGGCAAGTACGGACCGCACTAGGCTGGCACGAGAGCCTCACCGAGCATGACTCATTCCATGCCACACGGCCCATGCCAGTAGCCTTTAGTACGACTCGTTCCACCCAACATGAGTCGTGCCAAGCTCCAGTACGGGTCACGCCAAATCGTGTTGGTCATGTGCATTTATCTTCTTTTCACTCCAAATTTTGCCAAATGTGGGCGTGGGATATCTCGTTTCACACGGTCCATGTCGTTTCAAGTCATCTATGCCAAGATCATCCGAAGGGATGCAAAGAACAATATGTCTCATGCTGAGATGCTGAGCAAAATTATGTTCCAGCCAATGGGGAGAGCTAAACGATGTGGGACACAGATCAGAAGGAGCAAAAATGGAGTGTCGGCCGACGGGCCATGCTTGCTCGAGGCTAGCACGCGATGGGAAGAGCCCACAACTCATGCCAAAGCCGGTGTCTTGAGCTGACATGAGGGGTCTCGACCGGTACGGGGCGTGCCAGATCCCACCCCGTGCCAGTTTCGGCTAAGGTTTTTAGCTATTTTTTTAATTCCTTACTACAATATATATGGACCTATGTCTACTAGGGTTTAAGTTTATGCTCATTTTTAAAACTCAAGAGGAGGCTAGAGATAGAAAATATTCTTCCTTCTCTCTAGTTTCTTTTCTTTTCATTTTTATTAATTTTTAGCGAAGTGCATATATAACCCTACATAATTGACAAAAGTGCACGTATAACCGTGGGATAGTTGAAAGTGAAAATATAACCCTAGATAGTTAGATGAAGTGAAAATATAACCTTTTTAGCCAGTTGAAGGCAGGATTTTAGTGAAAGTCCAATTTACCCCTGACGGTTTTTGTTTAAAAATGACTGAAAAACTCCCAATTTAAAATTGACTATATTACCCCTGTGCTCATTAATACCCCATTTTGTCTTCCATTTCCGCCTTAACTGAAACCCACTCGTCTTCCTCACTATCGCAAAAAGCCAACCCAACCCATTATAACCGTTCAATCCGTAAGGTTGGCCGGTCGCTGCTGATGTTGAGTCGCATTCTGGCAACAACGTAGGGCTTCCAGTGCGTTCAACGAAGGGACGACGTTTGTAGATCTCAGGATTCCACGAGAACCCATATTTGCAATGTTAAAACCCACGAAAATGGTAAGGTCTTTCTAAAATTTGTCAGAATTTATCGATTATTGATGTTAAGAGTCTAATTGTGTAATGTCAGGTATTTTTGGAATTTGTCTAAAATTTATCAGAATTTATCAGTTGTTGATATTATAATACATTCTTGTCCTTTGATTATAGAAACACAGTAGCTTTGTTAAGAAACTAGGGTTTCCCAAGGTTTTCATCAATTTTTTTGTGTAATGTCCGGATTGTCCCAAGATGTTTAGTGTTGTGTGTGTGGCTATTACGGTGCTCTGTTTATATACCTATTGTTTAAAATGTTGAAGGGGGTTTAGGTGAGGCATATAACCTTTAATGTTCATTATATGTGCATATATAACCCTAACTATTTATTATATGTTCATATATAACCCTGAATATTTATTATTTGTGCATATATAACCCTGACTGTTTAATATATGTGCAGTTATAACCCTAACTGTTTCTTGTATGTTCATATATAACCCTATGTATATCTTATATGTTCAAATATTATCCTACCTGTAATTATATGTGAAGAAATAACCCTTAGTATATTTTTCTATATTTTATAAATTATGGTTTTGTTTTTCAATGTGATAGGATGATCCTCTGTCACGGTAGCTTTTGGAAGGCACTAGGGTATCGATCCCAATAGATACTCTCTTATGGTTTTGAAATTGGATTTCACGGAGGGGTTCTTTGGTGATTCCAAGGCGTGGAAAAATCTTGAAATCAAGCTGAGTTATGGTGATGACAGGGTGATGCTGCAATCTGAAGAGAATATCACAAATATGTTTCCTTCATACCATGGAGGAAAGAAGCTGGAGGTATATTGTGAGTTGGTTAATTCTATGGAAGGTGGTCCTCGGGGTGAAAGCAGCAACACTGAAATGATGGAAAAATTTGGTAACAAAAAAATAAAGAAGTTTAAAAATGGGAAATAGAAAAAGCTAGTAAAGTTGTGGCCGAGACATTGATGGAAGAAGACAGCTCAGAAGAGGAAGATTATATGCAGGAATATGAGAAAGAAGATCATTCAGACCAAGAGCGTAACTGGTATCATCAGTACACTCAGGTAGGTTCCGAGATTGAGTCGGATGATGATACTGGCAGTGACACAGTGCAGGATTTGGAGGAAATCTCGGACACTAACTTAGAGGACAATCCTATGAAAATGTGCATCAACAAGGAGAGGATGATATCAAATATGGGGACCAAATAAAACTGGTCAAGGGGATGAGTTTCTAGACCCAAATTTTTTAAGGAGGTGTTGTTCAATTTCTCGGTATAGGAGGGCTTCATGTTTAAACATGTGAAGAGCGAGAAGAGTAGAGTCACAATTAGATGTCCTAATGATAATTGTGGATGGAGGCTCCATGACTCGATACTATCTGACGACTATACTTTTAGCATTCTCACCCTGGATGGAAGATGTACATGTGGGAAGTAGGTGAAGCCGCATCAGAGATGGATAATGAAGAAGCTTATTGCAATGTTTTGGGCCGATCAGCAGGTTTCCAATGAAGTGTTAATGAAACACTTGAAATTTTTTGGTGTTCAGTCGAAGCGTCACTAGTTGATGAGAGCAAGGCAATTGGCAGAATTTATGCTAGATGGTAGCCATGGAGAATCATTCAAAACCCTCTCACAGTAATGCGAAGAGGTGCGGAACAGTAATCTAGGCAGCCAAGAGATGATGCAGTACGACCCGGGGCAACCAGTGCCATATGTGAAAAGGTTCCTTGGATTTTGACGTTTTGAGGAAGGGATTTCTGGCAGGATGTAAGCCATTTCTGGGATTTGATGGCTGTCACCTAAAGGGGTGGTATGGCAGGGTTTTGCTTAGTGTAATTGTGAATGACCAGAATGATGACATTTCCCCCCCTTGCCTTTGCGTATGTTGATCTGAATCTAAATAGTTGGAGTTATTCATGTTAAGATTTGCAGAAGACAAACTTTGGACTTTCATGACTAATCGGCTTATCAATACTTGAACTCTCTTGGTAATGCTTTGTGGGCTAGACATAATTTCTCGACAGCCTTAAAGTGTGACAATGAAACTAACAACCCAACAGAGTCCTTCAAAAATTAGATTGGAGGGTTGAGAAAATAGCCTATACTTATTTTGGTGGACGGGTTGCGAAAGAAGTTTATAGCAAGGTTGGATGAGCGTAGAAGAAATGCGTAGCCTGGGATAGTGTAATGTGTCCACTGACTAAAGAAATACTAAAGTTCGTTTCAAAACAGTCTCGACGAGTTACCTTCACTCCTTGCCCAGATACGAACTATGAAGTAGCACATGGTGATTCTCATTAAGGGTGAGGTTTGATAGGCGATCATGCGACTGTGGTGTTTGGGATCACACTGGGATACCATGTAGGTATGCCGTAATGATACTGTTGCACAAAAGACATTCTCTCCACGAATCATGTGATCCCATGTAGACATTCAGTTGAAGTTTCGTTCGATGTGACACATTTGCAAAGTCACCCATTAGGGCCATAGTCTAATTTCCAAAAACTGTCGTAAAATATTAATTTTTAAGATTGTGGCCCTTTATGTCGACCCGTTTATGCCCAAATCGGAAAAACATTGTCGCCAAAATTTGAGTAAGATAATGGTATCTCCAATTTTGCATTTCGACCTCTCCCAATTCCTTGGAGGGACCTAACTACAAAAAATAAAAATATCACTGGTTGTCCCAAACTCGATTTCGATCGTCCCGGAAAGAAACTTTGTCATCCCTAGTCAAACTCATAATAATCTAGAGTAATAAAGAAACTGGTTTTATTCCACATAGAACTCCACAAGTTCTTAAGACTGAACATCGTACACTCTATTAATCATTTGCAATTTACTATAGACCGCATACTAACACTTTCTAAAAATCGATGGACGAAATTTTATTACTTTTATATTTCATAAAAAAACAAGAATATCGAATTTCAAGTGATTCTGTATGTGGCATTTATTATTTTTTGCATAGTGGTTATCATAAGGATATTAGTGGAACACTATAAAAATATTTGGACATGAAACATTTGTCATTTTCTTCCAGTGCAGAGCTCTTAAGCGTAGAGAACATGCAAGGAAGTTTGAGCCATAGTATACTTTCCCTGAATTTACGCCATGTACTGTCTGTGAATAAATTGGGCCCGTTCCATTTACCCACTGGGAGGTCGTCGTCGTACCTCTCAAAAATACAATTTATAAGCCCAATATGCTTACTAAATATAACTAAGTAGATAGTTTGGCAAGTCG
>JAULKM010026656.1:0-13886 GCA_032355605.1 Rubia tinctorum | reverse complement strand
AGTCAAATCATCGAATCATCATCCCATGAAATGAAATGAACATCAAGAAAAGACTAATAAAATTAATGAGTGGTAGTGGATTTTTCACCCTTAAGGATCCTTTCTTGCTCCCAATATCACATCCCGGCGGCTTATTGCTGGTTTTTCCGTCCGCCAGGCGGTACTCGTGCATGATCCAGTTCGTTTTGATCCCTTTCGGCGGCTTTCCGCCGTAGAAAACCAGCGCCTTCTTTACCCCGACCTTCTGCGTGCCGCCGGAAGTCAGCACCGGCTTGTCCGTCCCGGTGGCCTTCCAGTACCCCGACGTCGCCGCGCGGTTCGGCCTCGCGCCGTTCGGGTACTTCCGGTCCCGCGGGCTGAAGAAGTACCACTCCTGCTCCCCGAAGGTCGCCTTAGCTGCAAAGGGCTCCGAAACAATACAATTTCATTTCGATTCATTCGAAGAATTTGGAGCATGAAGAGAAACAGGAAACTACCTGGAAGTTCCCACGGGTCGAACTTGTAGAGGTCGACCTCGGCGATTATGGATACCGGAAGTGGGGCCGAGGCGGCCTTCTTCTTGAGGTAGTGGACGACGAGCTCCTCGTCGGTGGGGTGGAAGCGGAATCCCGGCGGCAGCTGCGGCTGCTGCGAGCCGGTGGAGGAATCGGTGCTTTCCATTTTTAATGAGTTTTAATGGCGAAATCGAAGTATTTCACTGCAGAAAAGCATGGACCATGTCGTACAGATTTGAGAAACAATAGATTATGCAAGAAAAAGTTGATTGAAAAAAGAAAGATATAAAAACACGCGCGCACACACACACACTGGAACTGAAAATATTAGTTTTGGGTTTGTTTCGACCTGAGGAAGAAGGGCGGGGTTTTATACTGGTACGGACCACACTGTTAAGGTGGTGCAGCGGGTTTTGTTACTGTGTGCCGCGGGTAAACTTGCTTTTTTCCCTTATGGGCATGACGTGGCACGGTGTGGGCCGCCCGCGGGTGAGAATGGTGAGATCTGGAGCGGCGGTGCGGTGGGGTGCGAAGCAGGGGATTGTGGCCTCGGGGTGACGTTTGCAAAGAGTAGTGGAGGCTGTGAACTGAAAATCGGGCCTTCCGTTAACCGACACGCGTGAACCTAAAGCGAGAGATGGACTGACACGTGTCATTCTTGTAGAGTGGGGACCACTCCGCAACATAAACGTAAAAGCATTTTTAAAAAAGGCTGATGCTCCCTCTGTTTTATTATTTATACCGACATAAATTTAGGTAATTAAATTTAAGTTGAGAAAATGAGTGGATGAAATTGAATGTAGAAAATAAAAAGTAGAATGAATGGATGAAATTGAATTTTTTTTACTAAAAATAGAAAGTGTGTCATTTATAAGAAAACATACTCCTATCAATTAATCAAGTGTGTTATTAATAGAGAAAATGAGGGAGAGAGTGTGTTTTACCAGCGGATGTTTTCCATCATTAAGCACTTTAATTGTGACATTTTTGTTAATCCAAACCGCCAATTTTTTCCAATTTTATTGTTTTTCTCACTTTATCTATTTTTATTCTATCTTTAAAAAAAATATCAATTCATTTTTAACATCGGAATTCAGTTCATTTCAACTCATTTTATTATGCTCCCTTCATCCCTTTGCTATCTTGTACAAATCCTTTTTCGCAATCTTTAATCTAATTCAAAGTAAATATATTTCATTATAAATATATGATACTACATGCAATAATGACGCATAAAAATGATATTTAAAACAACATGTTACGACGAATAAAATACTATCTAATATAATAATATCATTGTCATATATCTATTTATTTCTATGGTCAAAATTTGACAATTTTAACCATAAAAATTCGTGCAAGTTAAAGAAAAGAATGGATAATTTTATTTTATTTAATTCACTATGGTCATCAAAATTTATTCAGCTTTGTTCGATTTAATTTATTTTATTTCAATTCAAATAGTTGAAAAGACCTTATTTAGTTTCGTATGATTATGGAAAAATTAATTAATAATCTAAACAAAAAATATTTTTTTAGATGCTTCACAAGTGAGATTTTATTATTTTATAAAATTAATTAGAGAAAAGTGCTTTTATAACCCTAACTAATTGACACAAGTGTCAATATAACTTTTTAGTGTTCGAAAGTAACAATATAACCCTAGATACTTAGTAAAAGTGTCAATATAACCCTCTCCGACAACTTTAAGCCGGAATTTTGTAAAAATACATTTTCGCTGATGGACATGTCAAGACGACTACCACCATAAATGAAGACATTCTACGACTTCATCAAACATTCAAGGGCTGTAAGTGACATGACTGGATCTATGACAAGTTCAAGAACAAAACTTAGAGATGCGGTATTGAATGTTTTGATGGATCAACTTCATGATAAATAATTTCATAATAAGTCGGCTAGGGCTTGAATTAATTATTCAAATTTGTCGATTAACTGAAAATGTCGTGAAGAACGTTATACTCTTTTTTCCCACTGGATTTTTAATGAGGTAGTGTGATCTTTGCAAAATATTGTAAAATTATTTTATTTTGGGTTATTGGACTGATAAGCTCGGCCACGTGGGCTTTGGAAAGCTTAATTTCAAAAATACAGTCCATTAGGGTTTAGAATATTCAGTTTTATTCTGATTGGAATTAGATTTGGTAAGATTAGATTATGTAATATTCTTCAAGGTTACTTCTTGAAGAATTTCAACCAGATTACCATAGTTACCATTTATTTTAGGTATTTTAGTTAGATATGGTTTTAACTTCTTAAATCTGTCATAAATCAAACCAGTTTCTAATTGTAATTAGGGTTTATGGCCGAAATCCCCCCTATAAAAGGAGGGGATTAACCGACATGTATAACAACATTATTATCAATCAAAATTTTAGATTTTTGAGTTTATTGCTTGCGAACATTAATTTTTATTTTTGCTTAATCATGCGGGTTAATTAAGTATCAATACCCTTTGTGAACTAATCATGCGGCTAGTTAGTGAACAAATAACCCTTTATTTGTGATTTAATCCTGTGGTCTAGTTAACGAACAAATGTTTGAATTGTGAACTAATCTTGCGGGTTAGTTAGCTTTACAATTCTCGAGTTATTCAAGATCCCGGTGGCTAGTTTTGATTAGTTTGTGCGGCTATACTAGGGTTTGCAAAATCCCCCGTTTAGTCAAAAATATAAAATTCCGCAATCCACATTTTTCGTAAGGAGATTCATATCATTCTCCCTTCAGAAAAAAAGAAATGACTTTATTACCCTTAAGCCATTAATATCCCAAATATTGTTGCCGGAACACTGTATGACAGTCGTTAGACTGCCATCAGACCGCCGCGGACCACTGCTGCACTACCGCCGTAACAGGCAGGATTATATCAGCACATTATGAAAACTGATAGGGTTAAATAAGCACATTCTTAAAACTTATAGGGTTATATCAGAACATTCGTAAAAAATGTAGGATTATATCACCACATGCTTTAGAATATAGGGGTTTTAATGATATTTTATTTATTTTGTTGTGTTTAGTCCGAATTGATAATTGGATGAATTTTGGTGCAGTTGTTATTTTGTTGTGTTCTTCGATCAAGGGTTTTTAATGTTGATAACTTTTAAAAAGGCTACGATATGTGACACTGTTGTTTAATATGAATGATAGTATTATGTCGAATTTTATGGTGAATATGATATTGTTATGATGTGATAATGGTATGTATGATGATGTGCTCACCCGTTAAAACCAATCAAGTATCACACACTTAACTTTTATAATACGTGCTAATATAATCTTACACTTTTTACGAATGTGCTGATATAACCTTATAAGATTTGGGAATGTGCTAATATAACCCTATCAGTTTCCATAATGTGCTGATATAACCCTGCCTATTACGATGGTGGTCCGGCGGCAGTTTGGCAGCAGTTCGGCGGAGGAACGATGAACTACAGGGGTAAAATTGTCCACTCAATTTCAAATTTTCCCAAAGGGTATCTTGGTCAATTTACATAGAGTCAACGCCGGAAATTCAAAGACAATGCCCGAAATAGGTTCTAAGGGTTGTATTGGCACTTTCATTAACTAGTTAGGGTTGTTTTTGCACTAAAACTTATCTGAGGGTTATATTGGCAATTACTCTAGTATGTAGGGTTATGTTGGTATATATCTCAATTATTATTATTTTTAAATATGGGCTATATATAGGCTCCCCATGCCTTCAAAAAAAATAAAATAAAGTATTTGGCATTGGCTATTACAAATATATAACAAAAAAAAGTAGGTTAAGCTAGACTAAGGCAAAAGAGCTTGCCTTCAAAAAATGGCGGTACAAAGGCAGCTAAGATGTTGTCAATTCATGTTTTTTGCCCTATGTACATTCTTTCATGCGATTCCATCTATCAAAACCTTCACCCCTGTACTAGTTTGGTGATGGCCAAGCATGAGAATGGCTGAGAATAGATGTTGGGCATCTAGGAGAGATGTGTTTTCCTTCGTGATGATCATTTTTCCGGGCTTGTTGCTTTTCATCCCTACCTTCATGCTAAAGGGCTTGTCTGAGGATAGAACTTGGGAGCTGTGCATGTAGCTTTCCTTCATTCATGCTCAAAATATGTTTGCCTTGAGCTCGAACACACCTGAAACAGTCGAAAAAGGAGAGCAGATTCTGCCTCCCCCAAAAAATGTAGCACAATCATTCATGCTAAAACTGGAAGATTCCTACAAATTAAATTTGCCTACTGCCTAATTAATTGGTATATATCCCAATTAATTAACTCAAGGTATGGGTGTTTTAGCGAACAGAATTAAAAGTGATGCATGTTGGTAAACACATTCTTATCAATCATGATTAAGGATAAATTAAAAGTTTACACAGTAGTAACATAACTGTAAACTTTAGTCACACTATGTCAATGATAAGTGTCCTCTTTTGTGGACAAATTTCGTCGTACCAAGGTTGAGTTTCAAACCTTCTCAAATATTGTCACCCGTAATTATATTTTCTCCGTTCTTTTAATAATTTTACAATCTTTACTACATTTTAACTTTCTAAAATTACTATACACTTCTTTACATAGTAGAAAATACTCCATCCGTCCCAGCAGAATTGGCATATGTTTGTTTTCCAAAGTCAAAGTTGTCAAACTTTGACCATAAATATAAATTAATATACATATAATAAATATATCATGTGATATATTGCTGAATTCATCTTAACATATATTTTCTAAATATCAACTTTTTATACGGAATTGGTAAATGTAGCTAGAGTTATTGATGGTCAAACATGATTATTGAAGACCGTGTGCACAGTAAATGTGCCAAATCTGCCGGGACGGAGGGAGTAGATTATAATTATTTTTATTCAATTTTCTATGTACATTTTAATATATATATATATATATACATAATTCAAATAATAAAGTATCGGTGTTAAAAAAAAGTTTAAAAGTCTTGATTTGATTAGTGAACACATAAGAAAATATTAAAAATAGGAGGTAGGGTACCACGTAGTAATTGGATTAGGGGTGGATGATAATTGTCATTATCTTAAATATGGTACTAATTGTGTGACTAGTCTCTATGAACCTAGACATTATATTGGTATCAATAATGAATCGACAGCTATATTCAGTGCGGTGCTAATCACAAAAACCACATCAGTTTATCACATTATTTGTTGATAATTAAGCCCTGCTAATTATAATTTGGATTTCAATAATTAATTATTTTTGGGAAACTTGTACCTGCCAAACCCGTTTTTCAAATTTTGTCTCTTGTTTATTGGTACTCGACAATTGTGATCTTCATAACGTGATCTCCGTTTCAATGTATTTAATTGGCACTTTAGATTTAGAAGTTGTTTTTAATACAAGTTAAAATAGGTAAAAATAATTGAACGAATAAAGTGGAAAATTTAGTAAATGGTCGAGAAATGTTTACTTTTTATCATAAAAGGAAGAATGAAAATCTTAAAAAAATAAATAAAAATGAAAAGTGAGTCAAATACAAAGAAATGAAAGAAGTAGTTGATCTTATAATATGAAAATGGATTAAATTTGCTCAATTAAAATAATCCTGTAAGGTTACTGGCCTATTTAGCTAAATGGACATGCATTTGAACACATATAATGAGTGTGGTAGAATGATTCACTTTTCGCAATAAAAAGAAATGTGACAATTTTAGAAAAACATTACATGGAGTGTATGTGTCTGCAAAAGGCGATCAACCCGCTCGCCCTCAGCGGCCCATACCAGCCCACACCCAGGCCAACATATGAGATGTAAATCACGGTAGCCCAGCACCAGGACCAATGGGCTTTGGTATTGCCTCGGTGCGCACAAGGGAGCCTTGCCAGGCAAGAACTCCCCACACTGGCGCTGCCGAGGATCGAACCTGGAATGACTGCAAACCCACCCATCTCCCAACCACTGGGGTACACCCGTGGGTGTACATGGAGTGTATGTGTGTATACATAGAATGCGGAGTGTATGAAATGAATTTAAAAAGCATGCACACAACATTATGGGAATACAAGGAGCTCAGCAGAGCCATGATGGAAGCAACTGAGGCAAATCGGGAGTGGAGGTGCCTTCGTTTCTCGGAGCGACACCCGCACTCTGTCAGGAAAGTAGAGGATCGCCGCCTGCCCGAACGCCGTTCCTCGTCGAGTCCCAAATCGTGGGTTTCTCCAAGCTGAGTTCCTCCTTAATTGCGACAGGGTCTGACAAGTTTGACTCACTGGAGGTTTCTTGGTTATGTGATAACTGGGTCAAGGATTTTCGAATTAACAGTGGCGGTGACCGTGCAAAATTTTTGAGTGTTAGGGATTTTTGAGATGATAAATTTTGCAAAATTTAGTCTTTTTTAAGGCTAATCATGTCTGTTGAACATTTTTTTTAAAGGAAAATGTGCAGATTTACTTAGGAAAGACTGGGACGAGGAGTACAAAACTTACACACTTACAAATTATGTGATTCATATTGGAACATATGTTGGAACATATGGAAAGTTTGTTGGTGTTTTAAAACACAAACTATTTAAGTATGATTGGATTCGATTAGTTATGAGCTCGGGATGTTAAAACAAGTTTGGTAGTGCGGAGTGCGGAGTGCACACTTGTATAAATTTTTTACGAGCTTACTGTTTTATGATAAGTATTAACTTATGTTGATCAGAATGTTGATGACTAAAATGTTTTATTCTGGTGTGGAAAGATGCATTGTATGAGAATGGTGCATCGCAAGTGTTGGAGAGATGCTTTGTTTTTTAATTCATTTCTGATAACCATGGTACATTAAATGTGAAAAATGTAATCATTCATGTGGAAAGATGCATTGTATGAGAATGGTGCATCGCAAGTGTTTGAGAGATGCTTTGTTTCATGATTTATTTCTGATAACCACGATACATTGAATGTGAAAAATGTAATCATTCATGTGGAAAGATGCATTGTATTAGAATTGTATGAGAATGATGCATCATAAGCATCGTGGCCTATAACCCACAAATACCACGAAGGGTAGCATATTCTCATGACATCTCCTATATAAACATGTGTATGCATGCACAGAAGTATACAGGTGAAAATTTTATAATTTTCTCAATTTACTCAGTAACAAAAAAATAGTCAAAACTTTTCTCTTGTTTCAAGCCTAAATCAAGAGGGCGTTCAATTGTTTATCCTCGAGGAGAATTCGTGCAACCCAACGCAGTAACCGGGTCGAATTACTCTTTAAGGAACGCAACTCCAATCGATATCCAAGTTTCCTACTGATATACAGTTTTATAAATTTACTCATATTTCTTCCAAAGCCCAAACCGCTGATTGTTTCTTCTAACATTCTACAACAAAGTTGAGGGCTTGATTGATGATAGAATATTGCTTTTTATTGGTTTATGGAAAATCTCTGCAATTGTGGAATTGGATTTATGAAATATTATGAGATATTTGAAATAAGGAAAATCCATTTATTTATGGGATTTGGATATGTTTCAGAAGCATATAAGGAATAGGAATATTATGGAGATAATCATAGAGAGTTCCGATCAGCTCAAGGGACTATTTATAGTGGACATCACGGCTGCATGACTCACAAATTTAATTGCAAGAATCTGCACTCGGATTTTTTTATCTTTCCGAGAGTACTGCAAGAGCTAGCAAACATATGTTCCAACATACCGTGATATGTTGATCAAAGTTCATAATCGTATACCTTAATTCCTTGGGAGGAGGAGATCAAGCGTCCACGAGTTTTGAGGTCAGAGGGAGTCTGATCAAGGCGGATCGGTAACAAGGGGAGCTTGCATAATTCACACGTTTATAATTAGAAGATAAGTATAATTGTATAGTGTACTTTGTACTGTATATTTCTGATTAGTGGATTCATTCTGAACTGGGCCAGGCCCCGCAGATTTAGGTGGATTTCACCAAACTGCGTAACCATGTCTCGTGTGTTCTTTTGTTATTTTTACATGATTGGTTAGATAGGTTATGTTGGAACACGACCTTAATAAATAATTACCTAAATAGGTAAAACCAAAATTTCAAAGACCATATTTGTGGTCTCTAATGTGATTTCCCAACCTGCAAATGATCGATAAATGTGAGATCGTGGTGGTTTAGGTTTCAGTGGCGGCAGTTCGTTGGTGGTGCAGCGTTTGAATTGATGTTCTCTTGAGGGCATTGCTAACAATTTAAGTGGATGGAGTTTCAAACTCCACTGAGTTTCGATAGATTCAATGTTGGTATTTCCTATTTTAGTCTTAGATTATGATGTTTATACATAATTTGGTTGATTTTACGTAATTTTTTTAAATAAAAATCTCCCATGTACTTCATGAATATAGGAATCATATACACGATTGCATAATGTTAATATATAAAGTTAATATTAGTTAATATTTTATTTTGGGTCTGTCTTTTGAAAGACGATCTTTCTATAAACTATGAAAAAATCAAAGTTTAAACTATAAATTATAAGAAATGAAAATAATTTGTTTGGCTTACATTAATCGGGTCATAAAATTTATAACTACTACATGTTACACAATAAATTTTTAATATTGCAATTAAAACCTTTTAACTTTTGTTTATTCAAATAAAAACCCATCTTTCCATAAAATTATGGAAATACGGCATTTCCCAATAATTTGTCTTTTATTTTTATGTAACTTTAAAATCCAAGTAAAAAAATAGAACAAGCGACTAATGTTCATGTTATTTCCTTTGTCCCATTTTAAGCTGCACACTTTGACTTTTAACAATAGACCTGATTTTTTTATCCTTAATATCTTTTATTACTACCTCCAATTTGTTGGATGCGGCACCATAGGTTTAGGTGTTTGGATTTAGGTTAATGAAATGAGTGAATGAAATTGAATTTAGAAAGGGAAAAGTAGAATGAGTGGATGAAATTGAAGAAAAATTTCCATAAAAGAAAAGTGTGCCAAATTCACAAAAATAATCGAAAAGGAAAGTGTGACACATCCAATGAAACGGTGGGAGTAAGATTAATAAAAACTTGTGAAAAGTTGATATTTTTGAAAATATATTTTATAATGAATCCAACAATGTATCACACAGTGGTATTGATACTTGTATAATCATTCAATTTTGTTGTCAAAATTGATAAATTTTGACTAATTGAATAGTTAAATTGTAAGTTGAAAATATTAATGCCTTTGGTGGAGTTATAATATGTGTTTATTAAGAATATTTACTTTATAGTTTCGTAATTAAGAATCGGAATGATTAACCGCCCTCTCTCCATTATTGCCACACTCATTCTTTTTCAAAAATTTCCCTATCTTTCTATTAGGGGAGATGGAGAACAACAATTTATTTCAATTTATGTCTTACTATTTAATAAGGGTGAGATTTATCTCTATGGATTAGTTTTGTTATTCGACTTGATTGATTAGATCGTTGTGTTCATGATGATAACTTGATTTAGTTGTTCAAATTGATGTATTGTTCTCGATCTGCTTGTTCAGATCATGTGTTTGCAATTTTGTTTGTGATTTTATTTTGGTTCTCTATTAATTTGGATTCGTCAGATCTGTGTTTTTCAACGTGTATACAACTTGAGCAACATAGATCGTGATTGGATCAAGTGGTGTTACAGTTGTAGACATCCCTATTTTGTGCAATGATATTGATCTGTGATACGCTCCTCGCTGCCAAGTGATCATGATTTTTGCGGGAACCAAGTTAATATCCTCGAGGGCGATATTACAGCTTTTTGTTGGATCTCTAATATGTAATAGTACAGACGATCAGTCTGATTGACATGTAATTTAGATATCCTTACAATATATTAGTTATTTCTAGAGGCTAGTTAGGTTGAATGTCAATTCTACTCATTGTAATCGCCACTGGAAGTTTTTCCTAACATCTTGAAATGATTAATTTTTCAAAAGAATCAGAATGATTAGGATCTACTCCCTCCGTCCCAGCAGAATTGACAAAGTCAAATTTTCAAAGTCAAATTTGTCAAACTTTGACCATAAATATAAATTAATGTACATATAATAAATATATCATGTGATATATTGTTGAATTCATCTTAACATATATTTTCTAAATATCAACTTTTATACGGAATTGGTATATATAGCTAGAGTTATTGACGGTCAAACATGATCATTGAAGACCGTGCGTACAGTACTTCGGCCAAATCTGCCGGGACGGAGGGAGTATGTTCTAGCTGATCATGTCTAGTAAGTTGTATTTAAAGTATAAACAAATATAATTTTAGTGAATTAGAGTCGTTGCGCATTAATCAATACACAGAAAGGTTTGGGATCATTAAGACAGCATACAATTGATCGGAAATGGGAAAAATTGGGAAATGGAAATTGGGCCCTTGCTCTCTCTAGGTAATACTACACTTATTAAGAGATGATGCATGTCTTTCATAGGTAAATGTAGTTTTAACTTGTTCTAAAATGAGTACTACTCATGTTTGGTTGAATGTGACCCCACATATTTAGGTGTTGAATTTAGGTGAATAAAATGAGTAGATAAAATTAAATTTAGAAATAGAAAAGTAGAATGAGTGGATGAAATTGAATAAATTAATTTTTTCATAAAATGAAAGTATATCAAAATCACAAAAACAATCGGAAAAAAAAGTGTATCACATCCATTGAAACTGAGGATTAAATTACTCGCATTTCGGTGGAGTCTCCTAGGCTACGCCAAAGGACAGTTAGGAAAGGAGCACCCATCAAATCTCAACGGAGGACCAATATTTGGGGAAAATAAGAATCTGACATGTATATAAGTTTATAAACAAGTTATAATATTTTTATTTCAAAAATATATTTTTCTGAATTTAAATGTTTCAAGTCATAAATTAAAGAGTTCGACTCTTGAAAAACGGTATTTTCATAATTCATAGAAAAACTAAGGTTTAAACTGCAAATTAGAAGATTTCAATATAAATTTTTTTGCTTGCAATAATCGAATCATAAACTTATAACCATTTCACGTTGTATAATAAAATTTTAATTATTACATTAATCGGAGCAGTAATGGTTTGGACAGAAAGAAACAAAACAACAAACGTCGGTACGCATAGTATATTAACACAAGTGCATGGAGATTGAGGTAAAGATCATGTGTACTCCCTCCGTCCCTCTGTTTTTGTCTTTTGTTTAAGTCATTAAAATAGAATAAAAATAGCTCGTGAATAAATTATTATTTTTGTACATTCAAAATTTTGTCAAAAATAAAAGTAATATAATAATAGAGGGATACCAAATAAGTGCAAGTAAGACACAAATAGGGGAACGAGAGAGTACACATATCGGTGAGGAAAAAGAGCAAAAATCATGGTGCATGCTTTATAATGTCCCTCCCGTATGCATACTGAGAAAGATGCATGAATTATCGAAGAAAAGTTTGCGGGAGAGACGTTTACGCTGCCAAACGCTTGGACCAAGGAGTATATTGTAATTTTAATCAGGCTATAGAGCGGATGATTAAGAGCCAGAATGACCAAACAGATTAAAGAATTAACGTTAACAGTGTGGATTCTTGGACTTGGTGCACTTTTATTTGATTTCTTTGACCTCTGTATCTTCCTTAATTCACACCACCAAGTTGGTATCCCAGTTGATTTTATCACATGATTTTATAATTAAAATTACGTATCTCGTATCATCTCTCATCTTTAAATAGTTATATTCAAAATTTTACTTTCATCATAAGATTGGATGATTGCATTCAGAAAAATTGTGAAGTCTAAAATTTGCATCCAACCCTAAAATTAATATATTGAAATAGTGAACTAATTTTCAAAGAGGGGGAGGGGGGGAATCCTTGTCGGTGGAATGAGATGACTAATACTCACTCTCTCACATTTTAAATTGCAATTTAACTATTCATTTATTCAATAATTCCTAACTTTGATACTAAAATTGAATTGGCATATAAATATAAATACTATCGTGTGATACAATGTTAGATTCGATAAAACTGTACATTTTCAAAATATCAAATGAGTAATGATATTCTCTATGAAACTCCATAGTGAAACATCATAGCGAATGACGTGACATTAGAGAAGAGACTAATATATCCACTGTTAGTTGCACCTTTCAAGGAATGTAACCAGTGATTTGGTCTTTTCATTAATGGCATATCATTCACTATTATGTTTCATCATAAATTTTCACTGAGAGTATTATCACTCATATCAAATTTTCGCAAGTTTTAATTATCGTTAATAAAAGATATTAATGATCAAATAATTTATAAATCAGCTATTAGAGGGTGTATCTTAGTAGGATGTTAAGAAAGCATACTTTGCTTTTATTGTTTTTTCTCTTTGGATGAAAAAAAAGGGACCAAGTTGGGTAAACTTGTTTGATATCTTGGATTGGAAAACCAAAAGAAAAGATGGGAAAAAAAAGGTCGCATTATTTGTTATAAGTACATCATGTTAAGAAGTATTATAATTAGTAGCAGCGCATATTACTCGATGGGGTTACGATAATTTTGTCGAACTCGATGTAGCCTTTTCTTTTCTTTTTTTGACTTGTCGTTTGTTACATTAACATTATGCAAATCAAACACTTTCACTTGGCTCCATGGCTAACTAAATTAAACTCCCAAGGTCCATATATAACTTTTCTCCCTTGTCTTCGTCGCTCCAGTGCATTAACAACATGGGATCTGCATAACATCGCAATCCCACCATTTTTAAACACTTAAAACTTGGTACTTGATCCATCGTTTCTTGCTGTCGTTTATTAAGTCAATGCTGGTCTTTAACGCTCCCTTCTTTTGGTCCGTTTCAACTTACAAGTCATGTACTACTGGATTTTATATGCTTATTGATTTACATCATCATCTGTGGTGTTGGGGTGATAGGGTTCCGGGGGTGAGAGATTTCGCCTTTTGTTCCAATGTATTATACATACTGGTTGAGCATTGATGGTGTGGCCTTTGGTGGTGGTGGTGGACAGCGGCCATGGTGAAGGGCTTGACGTAGTTTCGTCATGCTTGATTTGATGAAACGTGGTTGTTGGTGGTCACGAAAAAGTGTGCAATAAGGATTGTGACGAAAGGAAGTATTTAGCTTAATATTAGTTTATTATTTGTATTTTTCACCATATTTAATTCTGGTTCAATTCGAAATCAATGTGGGAGGAAAGTGTCTCAATCAGAAGGAGAACAAAAGGAAAACGAGTGAGATTCACTTTATTGTTCAAAACTAATAAAGAAAATGTAGCTTTTCCTCCCTAGGTTGTTCATGTACTCCCTCCGGTTCTCTAAGAGTGACACCAATTTTTTAATTTTTTTCTCAAGACATGTTTGACCATATATTTTATACAGTATATAAACAATAAAACTACTGTATGAGATATATTTA
>JAULKM010026646.1:0-13886 GCA_032355605.1 Rubia tinctorum | reverse complement strand
ATTAGACTCAAACTAGGTTGCAAAATAAAGGATTCAGATACGAAAACCGAAAACGGTCATCTAACCCCCTTATGATGGCAATTGGATTAATGAGTTGCTTAGTGTGTTGTGGGCATACTGAACCACCGAATCCTCTTCCACATGAGACATCCCTTACGATCTAGTCTATGGCTCAGATGATGTAATTCCAGTAGAAATTGACGTTCCTAGTCCGAGGATGCAGGCAGAAGAAGAAAGGAATGATGACAGCCTCCTTTTCAACCTTGACCTGGTGGAGGAAAGAAGGGCCCTGACATCGATAAAGGAGGCCAAGGTCAAGGATAAGGTCAAGCAATACCATGATTGAATAGTGAAATAAGTTGAGTTCACCGTTGGACACCTCATACTGAGAAAGAATGAGAGGAGCCACCAAAAACCAGAAGGCAAGCAAACCCGAAATCGGGAAAGACCCTATCGGGTTCTCTAAGTTCTCCCTGGAGAAAGCTATACATTGGAAACAATGAAGGGGGACCATTTACCCAAGATATGAAACATAACCAACCTTCAGAATACCCCCAGTTGTGAGATAAACATGTGCTAAATGAAAGATATGTGAAGGGTTGGAATAACCAGTTTTGTAAAATGTAGTTCCATGATTTTTATGCCCCGCACAACAATTGAGTAACTTAATGATGTCCTAATAACCATGATACTGTTTAAAAATAACATTCACTCCTAAGAGACCTAACATTCGCTCTTTAGCAGACGAACATTTGCTCTTAAGCTGCCGAACATTCACTCTTACGCAACTGAACATTCCTTCTTAAGCGATAAGACATTCACTCTTATGCGATCAAAAATCCACTCTTAAGTAATTGAACATTCATTCTTAAGCGAATGAACATTTGCTCTTAAGCGACTAATCATTCGCTATTAATCGATCAAACATCCGCTTTTAAGGGACCGAACATTTGCTCTTAAGCGACCGGATATCCATTTTTTGAGAAACCAAGCATTATCTCTTGAGCGAATGAACATTCGCTCTTAAGAGACCTAAAATATGCCCTTAAGTGAACAGACATTCGTTCTTAAGCGACCCATCATTCGCTCTTAAGAAAACGAACATTGCTCTTAAGCAAACTAACATTGCTCTTAAGCAAACTAACATTCTCTCTTAAGCAAACGAACATTCACTCATAAGCGAACGAACATTCGCTTCTAAGCAACCTATAATTCACTATTAAACGATCAAACATTCCCTTTTAAGGAATCAAGCACTACACGATGAAACACTAGCTTATAAGCGATCGAGATATTTTCCATGAATTAATCGAATTACTCACTTTTAAATGATCAAACCATTTGTTTGTCAATCTTTCATTGTTCGAAGCGCATTTTATTACAGAATAAAAATAATGGGATGTTTTACAAGAGAAGGGTTCGATGATCAGTTATTCTCCCTTAGGTCATCAACAAAATAGTGAAAAACAATTTATTGAATCTAACTAGACCATTCAACATTTTCAGGCTTCAATCCGGTCAGAAGCCTATATACATGATTAATATCACCCTCTGAAGCCTTGGGGGACAGTCACGTGGCCTTTGCCGGGTATTAAATCTTCATACAGTTATAATGTCTCCTCGTCGTCATAAATATGTATTGGCCGATCACCATTATTATCGTAAGATACTGAAGGAATCTTTCTGATGTCCTCGTCGACACGAGCATAAGTTAGAGTCTATCCTACTAGATTAGCTCGAGAGTTATACTCGAAGGCTAGGATATTCGGGAACTACCACCAGGATGAGACTCACCCAACTTCCTATCAGGTTGAGGCTTATTTTTTGGCTGAACCTTCCCTTTTAAAGATCTCGTGGATAGTTTCATCTTTAGGGCAATCATCTGTGAAGGATTTTTCGATGATTTCCTCTTTGAGAAACTAGTTTGAGACCGGAGATGCACTAGCCACTCGTGAGTAGTGTCATACACTGCATAATATGAAAGATCCCGGTCTAAACCCTTATTCAGCAAATCTTATTCAGTATAATACAAAACTTGGGTATATCATCAATGAGACTCATATTCAGAACTCTGTTAGATAGCCCATGTGCACAAAGACTATCAGAAAAAGCTTTGATGGTAGCCATCCTTTTGACACTTGACACAAAAGCTGAGAGTTTTGGACCACAAGCTCCCAATGGAGTCGGGTATCACTATTATTGACCTTCTTGAAGTGAAGTACCTCTTTGCTAAGATTCTTGTTACCTTTCGAAGCCTTAGCAACTTGGGATTCGAGCTTTCTAATCGCATTTTGATAGTGTGTGATATCCCTCAAGCTCATGGTGAGATAGATGAGTTATTCACTCATTATCTCCCGTAAGGTATTTTGATGATCCCTTTCAGTAACAGTGCATGGTTCGTCAACTACAGCAAGGGAAATAGTGGTTCGATCAGTTAGTGAATCTCTTCGTGCCTTTCTAAGATGATCTTTCATGGAAAGATGACTACCTTCACACCATAAAGATAACTCTTTGTTTTCCATGGACAAGTCATTAGTTAATCGGGTTAATTCGGTAACGATTTTCAAAAACACTACTCTAACCCTAAATAACTCTTGAGTAGACCTCTCCACTTATCCCATAGAAGAAAGTTCTAAAAAATAAAAAAATATGAGTTAAATACTCAAATTAAAAATATTAAAAAATCTGTCAAAACGTCAAATATATATAAGATCAAAGATGTGATTGTTCAAAGGTGATTACAAGAAAGGAACAAATAAAAACTCATATATCTCTCTTCAAGCCCTATGCTAGGATGGGTTTCTTCTTGAGTCACAGCAACCTCGACCACTCTATCTACTTGTGTATGGTCGATCTGGCCATCTCCCTCCCTAGAAGAGCCAGCCTAGGCACCCCCTTTACCTTCGAAGACCTAGCCGAAACATTGATCTTCTGAAGATCCTCAATTGTATAAAACATATTTAACCTCTTCACATGGCTAAGATGTTCATATTGAAAGCCACAGGGCTGGTAACCTCAGCCCATTTCGAACAGTTCTTTTCCTTATCGTCTTCGATGATGCACTCTTGAAGAGCCTCAGCTTGCTGAGCAGAGAGGTACCCAATTACTTCTGAGCATCCCCATTGTTTCGATATTTTTAGGTGATCTAGGAAGAAATTATACATATCCTGAGAACCTATCAGCTTGTCGGTATAGCACTCCAGCATCGCTTGTTGAGCCTCAGCAGAGCACTTCTTTAAGAGGTGTATTTCCCTGTCCTTTAACCTATTAATGCTCTTTTGCAGGTTAATAATCTCTCTCTACATCTTTAAGCTCTCATCTTTATGGACAACTTCAGCTATGACCTCGATAGGGGTTCGCATGAGGGGGAAAACTTGACCAGCAGCTGACTGCAGGGTTGATTAGACAACCATTACCACCTAAGCCAAGTAAGAGGGGTTTGTTTAGAAAAGGTTAAATTAAACCAAAGAAGAAAATATGATAACATACCCAGGGATCTCCACCTAACTCCTCAAGGAATCCCAAGGACATATCATCTTTGTAAGCCAGATCATGCGGGGAAGTAGGATTAGGATCATCAGAGAGATTTACAGTGTCAGTTCTTGTCCACTTCGAGGTACTCTTATGCACAAGAGGTCTATGATGAATAGGGGTAGAAGAAGGTTGCATTACATCTACCCTGGAGCAGGGGGCCATGTCCAACTCGAGCTCACTCACAAAGTTATCTGCGCTGCCCACTACATAAAAAACATATTAGCCACATTTGGATAAATATTAGTAATTCAAACTTAGAGTATTATCTTAAAATACTTTCAAAAGCATATAAAAATATTGCTCCTTTGATAGGAACCTCCTCAGAATGGGTCGAGGAGCGAGAAAGCCCAGGATGCAGTAGCCTATCATTACCCCCTTCCCTCTTATCAGTGAAGGGTGAAAGCTTATATGTATTAGTTTCAATCAGGCCTCGATGGTTAGTAGAAGTGTAAATATCATCTTAAACCCACTTGGGTCAAACGAAGGGTTTCACTTCTTTTATTTTGGGGCGATATGTTTTAACATCTAAGGGTTGCAATCCTTGAAGCATTCTACATCCTTACGCATACCCTCAAAGACCGCGCACTTTCCTTTAGTCATTTTGACAAGGACATTGGGATTCCATCGAGGGGTTCGATATACAGAATAGTCAAAAGACAGAGATTTATTCCACCAGTCTACATTGTTGGAGAGAGGAAGGATGAACCTACTCCCAGATAGTCTGTTAGCGAGAAGAAATTTCCCCTAATATCTCAGTTGCTGATCAAACAATATATTGCTCTAAATAGTTTTTATCGAGGTTCTACTTCCACCTCCTTTCATCTAACTAAAAAGGCCATTATGATTACTACAATGATAGGATGCAACTGAGACAAGCTGACATCGAACTATGCCATCAAGTTCAACAAAAGAGAAGGAAAGGAAAAAATTAGTCTTGACCTAATATTTCCACTATAGGTAATGGCCATTCTAATAGGAAGATTTTCAAAGGACATCCATGGTTCGATAACCCAAAACTTAGCATCTAAATGAATACGATAATATGTGGGAATCACCTCGATGAGTTTTTGAATCTCTTTGAGGAAGGAATATCGCTTAAGGTCCCCTAAAGCCACTGAGGGTTTATTACTGGAACGCTTCTAGACTACAAATTTCCTCTTAGAGGAAACATTAAAAAATTACATTTCTAGACCCAAGCAAACAGGTGAAGCACATAAAATACATGTGTAAAGCTAGCTTACATTACTATATAAACAACTAGGCAGATCAAGGGAATCATAATATAAATTTCAAATTCTCTCATTTTCTCTAATTTTTCCTAGAAGCCCTCTCGGGGTTTCATCCCAGATTCACACATTTTTCAAAGCTCACCCTCACCTTTTTCCACAACATCTGGCCTCATTTATGCATAGGTTTTTTAACCTATCTGGGCCTTTCCTGTTGTAGCCTAAGTCCCCCTTTCCAATTTTCTACTTGGTCAGGTATATATATATTTCAATTCTTAATCATTTATTTTTTATGTAGCCCAAATACCCCAAAGTAGGCTTCATACTACATGGAGAATAAGTTAAACAAACAAACACAAAGATATTTTTGTAGAATTTCTAATTGCCTAACTACTCCCTCCCTAACAGTTAAACTTTGCATTGTCCCTAATGCATCATACAAAAGTATAAATATCAAAAGTGAAGTAGGGAAAATGGTAAGACCTTACTCTTTAGATCCCGAAGGGCCAGCTCCCATGTGCCTCATGCCTCGCCTTCTCCTTCTCTCTTCTTGTCTCAACTATTGCGTCTCATAGAGAATAAGGTCACTGTAGCCCTCTTACCCGTCCCCTCCCTGCGTCGGTAATAAATCATGAAAGATTAACTAAACCGAGAGAAGGTTGCGATCAAATATAGAGATTTATATTGTGGCTCATGTTCTTACCACTATACTACAAAAATTGGTAGATAGTGATAAACACCAGGGGTCATCCACTGAGAGGTTAGAAATCTAGTAAGAAACTACACACAACCGTGATCGGGTCTTCAATCCAACCACGTGTTAGGAATAATCTATGTTGGTAAAACAAGCATTGTGGGTATTTTTACTAAAACTACTAACATTAAATTGATAAAGAATAAACTATATATACTAGCACTTTGGGAGTATTTACGTTACATGATTAATGTCATTTCGGTCCTTTATTTTATCACATTTAAGAAATATGAACCTATTCTAGTGTTTGTGACACGTAGTGCAGACGATGATAAAAGCTTCCCTTTATCTGTCAAATGAGGGTGCACGTATAAAATATTCCATCGGTCCAGCCTCCGTAACTGGGAGAGAGCAACAATGCCTATAGCTTATTACACAGGTATGATTCTACGAACGATCTACCCCTAGGCCTACAGAGGCAGAGGAAGTAGGCATCATACCGATGGCTCTAGGGTCACAAAGATTACCCTAGTTTGCTACTTTAACAACCTCTAAATGTAACCCTTCAGACCAACTCGTTGGCCTACTTGTGCATAGTCGATCATAACGTTAACTCAACATCCTACGTGTACACACCCACGTTGATTCGAACTATCGTTACCCAAAGCGCATCTAGGTTTCCTTCCCCATAGGGGTATCAATAATGCATCAAAATAAAAGTAGAATACGGTGTGTGCTACCGAAGTGTGACAATCATACAATTCATAAGAATATGAAGAACAAGCCAACATAATGATTGCAAAACACATAGAAATAGGTAGGTTTAAGAAATGCAATAAAATAAGCATTAATATATGAATAAATATATAATCCCCAAGTTAATTAACTACTACCTAAGTATTCAACCCAAGTATTTCATTTGATTCAACAATTTTGGACAAAATAAAAATAAAGAGAAGAAAGAACAAGAACATAGAGAAAAGGAAGAGAATTTTCTCTCTCTAGCCTATTCTTGAAGACAAAAAATGGGCATAAACTTAAACTCTAGTAGAAAAAGGTCAATATATAGTAATAGGGAATTAGACATAAAATAACACCCAAAATGGAAAAATACCCTAGAAGCCGCAATTTGCGCAGCCAGTGGCAGACAACATGGTCCGTTGAGGCTCGTACAAAATGACCTGTGCACCATGGCACGGTCCGTCTAGCCTTGTCCAAGGTTACCTGCAAAGACTGACATGTGTCAGGCAGTCTCGTTCAAAGCTGGGCGCACAGACTTACACATTCCTCGAAACCTCGTGCAAGTTGGCCCAAATGAACCGACACAGAGCGTGGGCTGGTGCTAACTTTGAAACTTTTGATTTACACTCCCCGTGTCATTTGTCGCGGCCCATCGACTGGAGAAATTTTTGCTCATAAATTATAGTGCGGGACATGCTTTTTCAAACACCCCGTAGGCTAATCATATCTTTTGGAACTTTGAATGGCATAATCCATGTAAAACGGAGTGTCCCATGCCAATACTTAGCCATTTTGGAGTGTTTTTGTACCCTTGGAGTAATGGCCCTCACACACGTGCACAGTTCATGTAAAGGTATTTGAACGGCCATGTAAATTTGCACGTGCATGTCTATGCAAAGTGGCTTGCACGTCTTGTGTAAATTTGCACGGAGCATGCATGCCACTCTGTACGGACCTGCACAGATGATTTTGGCTTTGTTCAAGGACCGTGCCGATTGGGTGGCTGATTTGTTTGCTACACTACAGATGCATCACTGATCAGATCTGGGAATTCTTGTAATCAATTTTATAATTATCAAGAAGAAAAATTCAATAGTGCCAGCCACAAAGTCTCATTTTTCTCAGATCATTCCTAAAACTCTGTGTAATTCTCGGACTACGACCCGTCCCCTTTCGATGGTGCTAAATCAATTAAAGAACTGTGAGAGATCCTCCAACTAATGACCAATATGAGGCTTTGATCAAATATAGATATTTGTATTGTTTCCCTCGTTCCTTCTACTACAATACTAAGAATGATAGATAGTGGCAACTACCGGGGTCGTTCAGAGAGATGTTGGGAATCTAATAATCAAGTATACACAACCGTGATCAGGTCTTCAATCCAACCACGTGTTAGTAATAATAAATGTTAGTAAAACAAGCATTTTGGGGTTTTTATAACTAAAACTAGTTGCATGCAATTGATCATGAGAATAAATCATATAAGTTAGAACTCGAGGAAGATTTGCATAACATGATTCATGTAATTTCGGTCATCAATTTCATCACATACAACATTAAGCCTATTTAAGTGTTTATGGCACATGGTGTTGTTGATGTTCAACACTTCCCTATACCTGTCACGTAAGGTGCGAGTGTAAAATTCCATCTGTACCACCTCCGTAATTAGGGGGAGTACAACGATGGCTCTGCCAGTCGTGCAAATCTTATTCTCCCTTGTGAGATTACATCCCAGGCACTACACCACAAATGCTTCTTCTTAGGCCTAAAAGGCAAAGAGGGTGAAGCACCTTATCAATGGCTCTAGGGTTGCAAAGCTATCCCTAGTTTTCTACTCTTTCTATCTCTACCAGTTACCCTTCAGACCAACTCATTGGCTTACTAGTGTATAAATAATCATAACATTAACAACAAAAACCTAAGTGCACACACCCACGTAGATCCAGACCCATCATTACCCTAAGAGCATCTAGGTTTCCCTCCCTAGGGCATATCAATATTTTGGAAACATGAAATTGGAATTTGATGTGTGCTAACTAAGTGTGAAAATCATGCAATTCACAAACATTAAGAACAGGCCAACATAATATCACAAATCTTATAGAAATAAGTTAATCTAGGAAATCACACAAAATAGACGTTAGAACATGAATACAAATATAATCCCCGAGTTAATTCCCTACTCCTTAAGTACTGCACCCAAGTATTCCATTGGATTCTACACTTTTGGGCAAAAGAAAAAAAAATAAGCTAGAGAGAAGGAATAGTATTTTATCTCTCTAACCTACTCTTAAAGATGAAAAGTGGGCATAAACTGAAACCCTGGTAGACAAGGGTCCATATATATAGTAGTATGGAATTGGGCCTTCAAAAGGCCCAAAAATGGACAAAAAACCCAAACATCCACAAACGACACAGGAGGTAGCGCTCGACACAGTCAATGCCAGCCGAGGGCCCTTCGTGCTGGCCTGAGCCATCAGTTATAACATAGACCGTATGCCTTATTTTGGCGCATTCCGTGTCAACCGTAATGGACCATCGGTTGGATCTTTTTTTTGATTTACTTAGCATGCATCCCGTGTCTTTTTACGCAGACTGTCGGCTGGAACATTGTTTTGCTTAGTAACATGGCATGGGCCTTGTCCTTCATCACACCTCGTGGGATGGTCTTGGCATTAGTGACTTGAAACAATGTGGAACGCGGTAAATGGAATGGTTTGTGCCCATACTTAGCCAAATTTTGGAAAGGAATGAAGATATGAGGCACGTGCAACCGAGCTTTTCACGGTCCATACTGTAGGCCTTTGGCACTGCCCGTGTTTCTTGACACAGTCTCTTTTGAGTGCTGGCACGGGCTGTGCTAGCCTTGCTTCCTGCTGGTCTGGCTGGCCTCGTGCTGGTCTGGCTGGCTTACTTGTTTGCTCCGCTACGGAAGACCTGCTGATCCAATTTGAGAGTTCTTGTTTTTGATTTTATAGCGTTCGAGAAGACTAATCCAATGGTGTTATCCTCAAGGTCTGATTCTTCTCGAATCATTCCCAAAACTTTATACAATCTTGGACAACACTTGCTCCGCTTCTTCCTTGGCTTTTTAAAACTTTGAATATGCCTTTTGCGTGTTTAATTCCATCTACTACCATGCTTTGGATTCCGTAGCTTTAATATGTTACGATCCTTGAGAATGGCCTTCCTTTTATTTTACCATCCTTGTGAATGACCTTCAAATATCTTTTATCACCCTTGCAGATGGCAAAAAGATGGTGAAAAAGTACTAACGAGCAACCTACTAATGAGATAAAAATTGAAGATCTAGGTGCCCGTGAATACAAAGTGTCCATAAGCTTCATTTAAGCCTAAAAAACTTGGGATTTAGACAAGAAAACCAAAAATGGCCGTCTAAACCCTTCGTCATGTAAACCTAACGAAAACTAGCAATCAACCTATCAAAAGATTCTAATTAATATGTCAAATGCCCCGGCTATCGCATGCATAAAGGTGAACATCAATCCCCCCAGACTTAATCCTTTACTCATCCTCGAGTAAACAAAAATGAGAAAATATTTAAGCGAAATGAAGCACGCAAAGAGAAGTTAGTCAATTCATTCAACTAATTCCTAAGCTAACCTAGTTCCCTCAAAGAAGTAAGAATCCCACAACTCTCACCCTCCCCAAACATACTAAAGTAACCTAAACGAAATATGGTGAAGAAAAAGGTAAAAACAAATTATAACTATTGAACTAGATTACTCCCCTGAATAATCCGCCAAAGGCAATCCAAGAGTTGTTGCCGAAAAACCACCAAGGATAGTCCAAAATATACTCAACTTGGTTGTAACTAAGGATAACTCGAGATTCTCAATTTAGCTACAACCAAGGATAATACCATAGGATCCTAAACTTAGTTTCCGTTTTCTCTCAATTTCTCTCATTTTCCCCGAGAGCCCTTTCAGGTTTTCATCCTAGAATTCACACATGTTGAGCTCACAATCTCACAATTTTCTACACGGCCTCTCATTTTTTCCTAGGCCTTTCGACCTATCAGGGATTTCTTACCATTTTTTTTCCAAAGTTACCCTTTCGATTTCCAACTTAGCCGTGTATATATATATATATATATAAATAGCTGGAAAAGTTGTAAATCAAATATATATTTATATATGCCTACATATTTTTATTTTTCAATTTTATTTGTGTAGCAAAAAATGTCCCAAAGTTAGGCTTCATATTACAAAAGATAATGAAAAAGAAAAAATAACACAACCAAAATGTTTCATCCCAAAATATTCCCCACATGAACAAAGTGATAGTACTATAAAGATCACACCACCAAAAATTCCATTAAACTTACCAAAACCAAAGATGACACCAAAAACACCAAACAAGAACAACACTAAAAAGTTCCTCAAAAACACATCCCCCAAAATAATCTACCAAAAAGATGCCCTCACACCTAAAATAAACAAACAACCAAGTGGTTCACAAAAAATCCTAATGAGGAAATGTAACAAAATCTAAGAAAAAGAAGATAGTCATCAAAACAATCATCATCCATCCAAATCATAGGCAACCATGAAGAGTATTCCAACCTCTCCCCCACACTTGATTCATGCATGTGACCAAGGTATAAAAAGGAAAGGTTGAAGATATTGAAGAATTATCTCAATTTCTTGTTTTCTGAAATTCATCATAAAGATTCCTGCAAAAACAAGAAAGCCGAGAGAAACACTGTTCCATACAAGAAGTCGATGACTATCTTTCTCAAAAATTACCACCAAATATCAAACACAATATAATCATCCCAAAATTATCAAAATCTATTAACTCAAAATGGAATTACCATTTCTTTATTGTCATCCTCATGACTTATTTATAATAGGAGAGTTAACTCTTGGATTTGCTCATCAAGGACGGGGTTGCCCTTCTTGTCTACTCCCAAATTCCCCCATTCTTGATAACGTTTCAAACTTTGGTCATTGACTAACCACATGATGGAATTCTCCTCATCTTTTACCTCTATGTTTTGGTGATCATAAACCTTGGTCACCACATAAGGATCTCCCCAACATGGCCGCAATTTATCCTGAAAAAAGACGTAGCCGAGATTGGTATACAAGGATTTTTAGTCCTACGAAAACTTTCTGCTTCAATATTTTCTTATCATGTTGTGCTTTTTCCTTTCCTTGTAAATCAATGTGGTGTCATAGGAGTTGGTCCTAAAATCTTCATGTTCTTGGATTTGCAACTTCCTATGTTTCCCAGCTTCACTCAAGTTCATATTCAAGTGTTTAATGGCCCAATATGTTCTGAACTCAATCTCTACCAAGAGGTAGTACTCTTACCAAAGAGAATATGAAAAGGTGACATGTTTCTGGGGTTTTGTACGTGGTGCGATAGGCCCAAAACACATCATCCATTGTAGCACTCCAATTCTTTCTAGATGGATTTACCATCTTTTCCAGGATGGTCTTGATTTCCTGATTGGATATTTTTGCTTGGCCATTTGTATGTGGGTAGTAAGCGGTGGATGTCCTATGGATCACACCATATCTTTTAAGCAAGCCTCCCATAACATTAATATAAAATTTAGCATCTTTATCGTTAATTATGGTTCGGGGGTATACCGAACAGTGAGAAAATGTTGGATTTGAGGAAACTCATTACGGTTACCGCATCATTGTTCTTTGTGGCTTTGGCATCGACTCATTTAGACATATAATTCACCACCACTAGGATATAACAATTTCCATTTGACACAGGGAAGTGGCCCATGAAATCCATCCACCACACATCAAAGATATCTACCGACATTAAGAGAACTTGGGCCATCTCATTTTTGAATGAGATGTTGCCCATATTTTGGCACCTATCACAAGCTAGAATAAACTCTCGGGTATGATTCAACATGTTGGGACAATAAATACCATTTTTCACTTCTCTCTTATCGTTTCTTTTATACCCAAAATATCTACTTGGAGTTGAAGAATGACAAAGTCTAAGGATTTTCTCCACCTCTTATTCTGAAACACATCTCCTAATATGTTGATCTGAGCAATTTTTCCAAAGATAATAATCTCCTAATATGTTGTCCTTTCTGGTTTGATGAAATGAAGGGGGCATTCCCCCATTGCAATGTAGTTCACTATATTAGCATACCAAGACTAACTAGTTATTACACCGAACAATTGCTTGTAATGAAATTCATCCCAAATGAGTTCAAACCTAGCCTTTTCCTTAGTGGGATCATGGTTATAAAGGGTTGTCACTATACTCAAATGATCTGCCACTACATTCTCACTTCCCTTTTTGTCCCTCGCTTCAAGATCAAGCTCACTCAAAAGATGTATCCACCAGATAAGCCTACTTTTCGCTCCTTTTTTAGTCATCAAATAGAAATGAGCTGAGTAGTCAGTTTATACAATGACCTTGGTTCCTAAAAGTTATTGTCTAAGCTTCTCAAGTGCAAAAACTAGGGCCAGTAACTCTTTTTCCGTAGTGGAGTAATTACGTTGTGCATCATTAAGAGTCACTTACGCATAGTAAATAATATGTGGTAGTCTTCCTACCCTCTGGACTAACACTATTCCTATGACATAATCACTTGCATCACACATTATTTCAAAAGGGAGAGACCAGTTTGGAGGTTGGAAAATAGGGGCAGTAGCAAGCATTTTGCTCAAAGTGTTAAAGGTTTTTCTACACTCGTCATCAATAATGAAATCAACATTCTTTTGCAACAATTTTCATAAGGTACTGGAAATATTAGAAAAATCCTTAATGAAATGCCAGGAAAATTTGGCGTGACCTAAGAATGGCCTAATGTCTCTCACACAAGTAGGGTAAGAGAGGGATTTTATTGTGTCCACTTTAGCCTTATCCACCTCTGGACCTTGAGTCTACACCACATGAACTAGAACAATGCCCTTTTCCACCATATAGTGGAAGTTCTCGGAGTTTAAGAAGAATATGGTGTCAATGCACCTTTCTTACACAAGTGCTAAGTGATGTAAGCATGAGTCAAAAGAATATCCATGAATGGTGAAATCATCCATAAAGACTTCGATGAAGCACTCCATAAACTCCAAAAAGATACTAACCATACAACTCTTAAACATACCCAGTGCATTGCAATGGGAGAAAGGCATACGACTATAGGCAAAAGTGCCAAAAGGGCATGTAAATGTTGTTTTCCCCAGCAACGGCGCATGAATTTGTCTCGCCCTCTCCTGGCATCACTATATAACTAAAAAAGCTGCGGGAGATTGAGCAACTAATAACCAAGAGGAGGTTGTTACCAAATATATATTTGTATTGTTTCTCCTATTCCTACTAAGACACTACCAAGAATTATAGATAGTGGAAAATACTGGGGTCATCCAAAGAGATGTTAGGAATATAATAATAAAACGGGTCAAGAAGATCAACACCTTCTTTTCCTATATCTGGCACAAAACACGGGGGATCCACATCATCCCCTATCAAGACTTTCCGCATATAGCTCAATGCTTCCTCATGTTCTCTTAACATGAGTAGTAGCTTATCCATTTGGTCCATGGAAATCTCAATTGAATGAGCATTTGGTGGTTTGCACTCTTCCACCGAACTCTTCTCACTAGAAGGAGGGGAACCCACTTTTAGCGACTTTACCTTGGGCACACGAAGGATATTGGAAGTTGATTTCCCACGAGAGC